>CAHIKZ030005388.1:3525000-3687500 GCA_903632075.3 Acanthosepion pharaonis | reverse complement strand
GATGGATTATGTAGGAAACCTCGGCGACAATTACAATAAATTGTGAAGATGCATCTTAGTTTTGTTATTTATGGATTCAGCACAAGAGAGTCAAAAACACCTTAGCATTACATACACATAGATATAGCACATAGACATACGAACAAATATATATAACCTTACTTACATATATACCTATCTTTTTGTCTTTCTCTTTTTCTCTCTCTGTAATAATAATAATAATAATAATAATGATAATAAACGAAGTTTTCGGTAAAGCTTCGATAGAAAACCTTACCAATACGAAGCCAGTCAAAGAAAAAAAATCTTACCTTCTGACAATGGTGTTCACGATCTTCAAGGCGCAGGAGCCACTAGAGGTAGAGGGCCACAGAGTAAGAGGCACATCTTCTGCGGATAGATCTATCTATCTATTTATCTAAAGTGAACATTGAAGTCAACACTTAGAGGCGACAGGCTGTTTCATGATTTCGTCTAGCATGAAACAGTCTATATATATATATATATATATATATATATATATATATATATATATATATATATATATAAGCACCTCACTTAACGGCATCTGTTTATCGAACTCGGATTTAGAAAATGGTATAAAATCGCATAAAATTCTAAATAAAAAATAAATTCAACCAGGTATTGTATGAGAAATTTCATCGTAATTTCTATCTATATTTCTGAGGTGAGGTATTGTAACTATTTATACTATTTACAAATCAATTTAGGTTAAGATTGTAGTCATCGGAGAAGCCTTCTCTTGGGAATTGGTTTCACATGGTAGTGGTTCACGGGGAGAAGCTGCTCGATTGGAATCTACATCTAATAAATACGAATGGAATGAGGGTAATTCGCCATATTTTGCACGGCAGGGCATGGCGGGTCTTATTTCGTGTGAACACTTTCCATGGGAATAGTGATAGATCAGTAAGAGGCTTGCGACTTTCTCTCTGTTGGAAAAGGGTTGTTGGGTAGAAAATAATTCATCACCCAGAAGGACGCGGAAACGCTTTTGGACTCAATCAAGACTGGAAAGTGAAATGGACGCACCCATAGAAGGTCCATTTTTTTATTTGTATCAAGACAAGTGAGTAACAGAATTCGTTTATTGATACAAGTTATTAATTAAGTGCACATATGTACTTTATACAAATCAAAAAACGATTTAGTATTTTGTTGCTTAACCGTTTGCTTTAATAACGTCCTTAATTCTTCGTGGCATGCTATAGAGTAAATTCTTTAGTAAGTCAACGTCCTTCGCCAAGATTTCTCCAGCATTCCTTTATTTCGCGAAAAAAGCTCATCTTCTGTGTTAACTTTCTTATTACGGGCACGCTTGTTCATTATCACCCAAAGGTTTTCAATTGGGTTATGGTCTGGTCTCTGACTAGGCCACTAGAAGAGTTACAATTTACCTTTTAATCGTCCATTTTCTTTTTGCCTCGTACTGTATATATTACAAAGATATTCTATTTTCGATCTGATCTGGTTCTTGTAAATGTACATGATACCATGAGGGGTCAGGTACTTACTGGATAAGGAATACGAAGGGAATGAGTCTGGTTCGCTACAATGTGCATGACATGGCGAACAACAGCCGGATTTTTAGCCGTGAAGGTTACGACTGTTGAACTAAGCAGTGTAGTTCTTCTGAACACTTTCCATGGAAATAGCGACAGAGCAGCAAGAGGGTGGGAGAAAGAGGTTGTAGGGTGGGAAATAGAAAGAGAAAAAGACAGATAACTACTTAAACAAAACGTAAAGTCCGGAATGCCTCTAGAAATTAAACTGAGACAGAGTTGTAAGAATAACTAACACCTAAGTGAGAACTTTGTTCATTACACACAGAAACACGCGTATATATATATATATATATATATATATATATATATATATATATATATATATAGGCTCAATCACTAATATTCCATGGTTATAATTTATTACATTGTAATCGTAATCACGTCAATTCATCAGACCTACAAATTCAAAAGGTCGATGATTGGATCGATTCCAATGTAATAAATTTTAACCATGGAATATTAGTGTTTGAGCCTTTTATATTATATCTTTTACTCTGTCCTGAACATCGAGTTCTACCTGGATGTTATCCTCTTGGGAATTTATGTATATATATATATATATATATATATATATATATATATGTGTGTGTGTGTGTGTGTATATATATATATATATATATTGACCACTTATATTGTCTATCTATCTATCTATATATATATATGGATGAATAATGATATTATTTGATCAACTGGCACACGCATATACATATATACATTATGAGTGCCATCTCGTTAAACGAGTGAGACCTTTGCTGAAAAGTTTAATTTATAGTTACAGTTTTGAAATTAGAGTTATCTTTCCTCAACTGGATTCCAATCATAGCTAGAGAGCGCAGGTTGCCCTACTATTTAACCCGAAATCGGTTCTCAGAGTTCTATCTACGAGGCGCTATCCATTACTCATATATATATATATATATATATATATATATATATATATATATAATGAAAATGTTTGGTAATTTGCAGGAAAATTCCAAAAGAATATAGATCTAGGGAGAGCTCAATGTCAAAGACAGAGCAATAATAATTATTATTATATAGAAAACAAACTTTTAAAAGACCATGGTGATGTTTATTTCGTTAAGATCGAGAGTTCGATCTCAACTCATCAGACCGACTTCTTACAAAAATATCTCCCTATCTGAATACATGCTCTTTTTTTCGCTTCCCTTCCCCAATTTTAAATCTGCATATTTAATATGATTTTTGATTTTTAAGCCTGTTTAAATTTTATTCATTTATATTTGTGTGTAAGGAGTCGGTCTGATGAACTGAGATCGACCTCTGAATCTTAACAAAATAAATATCACCATGATCTTTTAAGAGTTCGTGTATATATGCGCGCTCGAACGCGTGGATGTGTAACTGCGTCTAACCTCAGATTATTTATATGGGTGTGTTTGTACGAACTAAAATGCATAGACCTGTATATGTGTGTGTCTAGGTATATGAGAGTGTTATCCCAATCAACCCAGAAGAAAATTCTCCTCCTCCACTACACACAAATAATCAAACACAAATAAGCATAAATATATCCACTTTTGAAAAAGTAAACAAGTTTGTCTGATGATCGCAAAAGCGTGAAACCCGGGTTACAAACTACTATCCATGCAAATGATAGCTCTACCACGGGTATTGAGCACTTCCCACTAAGTACCACACACACACACACACACACACATATATATATAATTATAAATTAACAGATATAAAATATGGTTTCTTCGCTACACAGGAATTACCATGTTTCAAAATGCTTTTAATTTAACTATATAATTATTTTGAAGTTTTTAGCTTCGGTTTTTGAAACATGGTAATTACAGTGTAGCGAAGAAAGCATATTTTAAATAAATTAATTTATAATATTTATTCTCTGTAGATTTACATTGAGCACTGTTTTGTAAAAATAAAAATATCAATAAGAACGCCGGATTATATATCTTACTGTTCTTTCTTTTTTATTATAATATATATATATATATATATATATATATATATATATATATATATATATATAGCAGCTAAAAAAGTCTTTCTGACCAAGAAGCCAAAGTTCTTATCTTTGATACTTTGCGATTTAGTGAAGTGGGTCAAACCGGAAGTTTATAGCATACTCCACACACACACACACACACACACACACACACACACACACACACACACACACACACATATATATATATATATATATATATATATATATATATATAAAGAGGGAGAGAGAAAAATGATGAAGAGAGCATGTCAGACATTAAAGTTTTCCAGTTCCAAACAGCTAATTATGAACGTCTGCCTATTTGTTCATCTCTGAAGCCATTTCTTTTTCAATCGAATCATTTGCAGACGACCGCATGTTGCTCTCTCTCTTTTTTTTCTCTCTCTCTCTTTCTCACTGAAGTTAACAAATTTCCAACCAATTATTGTCTATTATGAAATTCAATCGATCCACCTTCCGTTGAACGATAGTTAATCAAACTACTGTATGGCGAGTCTTCTTTCGAACAATGTCTTGAACTATTTTTCTTGGCACTTGCTACGAAACTAAAGACGCTTGTAAATGAATCCTTTATTTAAACAGGAGGAGAATCTCAACATGATATGCACTTGCTGCTTGTGAAATCACATCGCATGAACTGAATATTCCATTTAAGCGAATAAAATGTTTATCTACTCGAGTTTATGGTGCTGAAAGTTGAGTCTATTGCCAGAATAAATAAATGGTTATTGACTAACAAAGAAACACTTTTCTTCAATGCGACTTTATTGTCTTCCTTCTCTACGTTGCCAATATTGTTACCTCTATAACTATTATTGTTGACTAATATGTATAGGAAAACCAATGTAATATCTGAGTCACTTTTTGGAAACCGGCTTCGGGGCACTTCCCGGTTAATATTTTTCTCTTAAATAACAAGTTAGAAAATAGTTGCTGTTCAATAAATAACGAATAGAGAAAAAGATTTAAATCCAGTCCAATTCTGTGTTTTTTTTAATAATCGGCAGAGTAAAGAGTGAAAACGAAAATTAAACTCGTAATTTCATTCTTGTACAATCAAAGATACAGCGTGGAGCTGTTCGCTCCTCGCTGCTCCGTTCGGGTGTCGCTGCTTCAAACGTGACGTCCGCCTGTCGCGTCAGTCGTGTTGTCTCGTCCTGTGACGACCAACTGGCTTGGTATCGGTCGCGGCACCCAAAGGTGACGTTTTAACCTTTTGGTGATTCGGGTGGGAATCTGGTTAGATTTGATATCAGCCTCGTCGTTCCCAACTCGCTTCCAACGCCTGGTTACCAAGGTAACTGCATTGATCTCCAGTCCGCCTACCCACGTTGTGAATTGATCTTAGGCAGACGAGATCAAACAGTGGTTGGGGCCGTAATGCAAACTGTGTTCAACGGGGGTGATACTACACAAATATGAATAAAAGAAAATAAAATGAAAACTCAAAAAGTATCAAAGAAAAAGGTAACAAACTTTATGTCTAGTTGTTCGATACATAGGACTGCATCTATCTCCCGACCCGTTCTATGGATTGTGACACGTCGTTTTCCGTTAGGCGAGTTTTAACGCTTCAAGTTGGTTGCTTTCTAAGAAATTGGTTTTTCGTTGTGTCTTCGGACGAAAGGCGAAAAAAACTTATTTCGGTGGTCTGGATCTAAGTCGCTCTTCAAAATAATTGTTCTTGGGTTGAAGAGGAGTCCGGAATTTGCGTGAATCTTGGTCAGCTATCTGCGAGGCGGCTTTAACTGCGAGCTTCGAGCGCTCTGCTGCAACTCCAACTCAACTCTCCGCTGGAGCCCGAACTGATTTCTGCCTGTTGGGGCCTCGCTTTTATTGACGCCGACCAAAACCGGGGTGGGTCTGTCGGCGTCGGGGGTCCCTCGATAATTCTAAATACATATCCACGTCTTTTATTTCTGGTTAGGGATTTTCCACTCTTTTCTATTTTTGGGAACCCCTCCTCACTCCCACTTTCTCACCATACTTCAGAGGGCGTGAACTTCCCTCCCCACTTCTTCTTAGCAGCTTCTCATACTTATACTCTGGATGGGGCGTCGACAGCCTTCTTCGTGCGTCACGTGATCACCACTCGGCCAATGAGGTCTTAGTCGGGTATCTTTCCTCCTCCTTCGTGCGTCACGTGATCACCACTTGACCAATGATGTCTTAGTCGGGCGTAAACGAATCCGCGGCTTTGTTTCGGGAGAAAAAAATATCTTGCTTAACTAAAAAAAATGATCTCTTCTCTTTCCCTTTTCTTCCGCTTTAATCGCCGTTATCATTTTTCTAGCTGCTAACGGGACAATATGACAACTCTTGTTCTACACGTGGCTTTTGTCAGGTATTTTATCGCTAATTTATCAGAATGGGTGGTCTTCTTGACACGGCCTCAAAAAAGAAATATCTCTAAAGTTTTCAGTCAGTCTGTCGCCTCCAAGGAAGAAGAAAAAACACTTCTGGGTCCCCATTCATTTTCCTTCGCTACATATTTCTGATAACATAAATTTATTATCGCAGGCCAAGGATGTTTCGTCGAAAAAAAAATCGGTCAGCGGACACGGCTTGTATGACTTTTAATTTTTCATATCTGTCCAAAGTCCTTTTTAGTTGCCTGTTTTTCGTCACTTATCGAAATAGCATTTTCACTTGAATTTTTCCCTGGCCAGCCGACCAGCCGTTTTGTTTACGTACTAGATAACACAGCCGTTATCAAAACACATCTGATTCTTTCTTTCTTTCCCTTTCTTTTTACTCAGAATTTCCCTGTCATTGTAATGACACCCTTTTCCATTTGTTACTTATCAATATTTTCATTGTCTCTTAGCCGTGTGTGTGTCCTGCTGATCACCCACGATTCGTCTCGCCTTTCTTTCTGCCTTCTTTTGTTTCTTTTTCTTTCTCTGCCTCGTAAATGGTGCCACAACAATATACTTTTTGATTCTATTTTTTGAGGCATTTTGGTTGCATTTTGCTTTGATTATTTTACGCAATTCGAGTGTTTTTTTCATTCTTGGGTCTTGTCTCAAAACTGGGATGTTCTTGTGGATAATGTTGAATGCTTCTGTATTTCTTGGGTGCTGTGCTCAAATACAGGATAGACTATTGAATGTACCTGCAGTTCATTTGTTTCTCGTAATTCTTGAATATCTATTGATTTTGTGTTTTCTATTCACCCTTCACGCATGTACATCCGTGCAGACGAGCTCATGGGCGTGCTCACGGGAACGCTCATGTGTTCACGAACGCAAACACGCACACACACCATGAAAAACTAGCAACAATTATAAGTTCATATGAAACAGATAAATCGACAAGTATAAGTAGAGAATTGTTCATAGCCCTGAATATTGGACGGATGGCTCCGTCTACGAAACTCTGGATTTGGGATGCTGAAGGTAACATCAAATAGCTAAGTGAAAAACCTTTTAATTATATTAATTCTTTCTCTCTCTTTCCCTCTCTCTCTTTCTATATATATATATATATATATATATATATATATATATATATATTAATAAAGCCTTGAATAGTATCAATCAAGATATCTTAATACTGAAAAGGCATCGCATCGAAATTTCAGTTTTATCTTCTTCAGAGATCAATCTTTGGTGAAAATAATTTCTTTTTATTAATTTAAGGACAATGAAAACATTTAGGGGGCCTTTTCTCTGTCCATTTCTGGTGTTTCTTCAGGTTGGTAATCAATTTTGTTCGTTTTTTTTTATTTAAATTAAATTGGTTTTTAAATGGTTAAAAGATGATCTTGCGTCATTTTTCCTTCTAAATAGTCCCCTGAATATTTTCGTTGTTCTTGATTAGATTAAGATAAAATATTATTTCCTTCAATGTTTATATATATACAGGTTGAGTATCGTTTATCCGAAATTTCCAAATCCGAAAACTTACAAAATCCGAAAATTTTTCAGGTGCTGACATGAATTGCACAAATGGAAAATTTCAGAAAGCATTAAGAAGCTTCCTTGGTGATAGTTAGCTTTTGCAAGTAACCTCATCTATCCTGGATGCAGGTTCCCCAGTCCAGCTACGTAGCCTACATTCGCACCAGTTTTTTTTGTTAGTGATCCCAGCAACACAGCAACACCTTCGTTCGTGGATTACTTACCAAGTGTTTCGTGCTCAGTAAAGATATTATTCAAAATGTCAAAAGGTCTTGCATTTATATATTTTTTGTAAGTAGTTATCCTGTTTTTTTTTGTACAGGCACAAGAAGTACAAATCATTATTCTTTTGTGAAGTCTTGATTTTACCACTTAAAAATCCGTGTAAGCATTATATGAATAGTGATATTATATGAATAGTGATATTACCTGTATCTGAATGTACACAAAATTTATAAGAGTTTATATAAAATTACATTCAGGTTATATGTATAAGCTGTATTATGAAATGTAAAGTTATATCGCGTTTATGCTTGCGTTCCATTTCCAAATTGCCCCATTTTATAGATGCCATATACAAATTAATTAGCCTGTATACCAAAATCATAAAGAGGTAATCATACAAAGAATTAATTAGTAACGTTAATGTAATTAATGGCGAAAGTCTTGATAGCGAAGAGATTTCGCTATTAATTACATTAACATTACTAATTAATTATTTGTATCATTACCTTCTTTATGACATATATATATATATATATATATATATATATATATATATATGTGTGTGTGTGTGTGTGTGTGTGTGTGTGTGTGTGTGTGTGTGTGTGTGTATAAAATGGGATATAGAATTCCGACAAAGCTTTGAAGAAATATATCAAATGGAGAAACGTTTCATTGAAACTGGGTCTGATTACGCGTTTCGCCTTTCTAGGCTTCATTAGATCCCAAAAAGAAAGAAAGAAATACGTGTGTGCATTTGAGTGTAATGCTTAAATAATAAATCATTAGTGCTTTTACCGGTAAGCTGGCGTTTCTCGTCATGAATGAAATGAATGATAATGTGTGATTTTTAAAAAGCGGTTAAAACTTATTCTGTATTTTTCTTTATAATTAAACACACACACACACATACACACACAAATACATACATACATACACACACACACACACACACACACACACATATATATATATATATATGTATAGTTACATTCCATGAAGAATTATCTTCGAGCACAGAATGTTTTCGTTTTAGAAACATTAACCTAACCAAGCTAGGGGACAGTTAAAATTCAAATTCTACGATTCGATGGAATTCCATTGGCTGGATTTATCCATTCTTAGTTTATATCACCTCTCTCCTTCCCACTTCTTTTTTTTTCTCCCTCTCGCTGTTACTAAACACTTATGTTCCTTTCTTTCTCCACATGTAAATTCTTTTGTACCTTTTATGGAAAACATTCCAGTGACCGAAGTGGAAGATATGCTTCGATAACTGCATTTCTGAATAAAATATTTCAGTCGCATCATGATTCCCCACCTGATGAAACGTTAAAAAATATGATGTATAGTTTGGTAGTAGTTATGTGCATGTTCTAATGTAACACTGCATAATAAATAAATATTTACGTCTCTACTTTTGTATTGAGCTCATTTTTAAATTAATGTTTTGAACTCTGAAATCTTGCTCTTTGTTCTTTTTACATTTGAATATATATATATATATATATATATATATATATATATATATATATAAAATAAAGAAAGAACAGTAAGATATATAATCCGGTGTTCTTATAGATATTTTTATTTTTACAAAATAGTGCTCAATGTAAATTTACAGAGCATTAATATTCGCTTGAGGATGAAAATGCTTTTAATTTAATTGCAAAATTAAATTCGGGGCTTTTAGCTTCTATTTTTGAAACATGGTTAGAACTGTGTAGCGGGGAAAAGCCATATTTTAAATCAATTAATTTATAATATATATATATATATATATATATATATATATATACATGTGTGTGTGTGTGTGTGTTTGTGGTGTGTGTGTTTGTGGTGTGTGTGTTGGTTGCTATATACTGTCTTTATGTGGGAAGAGTGCTCAATGAGAGGGATAGAATATTTGTAATGTGAACAGAGGAATCGACATTGCATTGTCCATACTGTTTATATCTGCAAATGTCTTACCGCCGATGTCGAGCACTCTTCCCGCTTATTTTTGACACAGTTTGATCAACCCTTCCCTCTCTCTCTCCTGTCTCTCTTTCTTCCTCCTCCTCCACTCTCTCTCTCTACCCCCTCCTCTCTTTCTATTTATGTATCTGTGTGCGGGGAATCGGAGAATGTATTTGAACACTTTCAAAATATTTATTTAATATCATTCTACACTTATTTTAAATCTCCGGAGGTAAGGAGTTTTGATAAAAATAACAATTATTTAAAAGAAAGAAAACAAAACAAGAATATTTTCAAACTTTCAAGGCAAAATATAAATATGAACAAATATATTGGTGGGAATAATATTCAGACTCTATTAAAAATTTATAAAAATCTTATTTATTAGGAATTCAGGGCAAGATCTTTCTACACCTGCATTGAAACATCTACATACTTCCAGCAATATTTCACTATATATATATATATATATATATATATATATATATATATATATATATATATATATATAAATTGTTTGCATTTAGGTATTTTTTTATTGATGCATTTTTCATTAAATCATATAAACAAGTTTTGTCTATTCATTTTATGTAAATTCTTTTCATATTGTCTGATAAACTTAATAACATTATCATTAAAAGAAGAAAGAAAATCATAATATTGATATATTTATTTGATATATTTATTTTAATCCTATCTAAGCTTTCGGCTTACATAAGCCATTATAAAAGATGACAATTACATTAGAATATATTAACCAATACACGGACAAAACAATAACGTCATAACAAGAGTGAAAGCGAGAAGTATTAAGTATGGGAAGCCATTGGATTTGTTCGTGTATTGGTTAATATATTGTAATGTAATTGTCATCTTTGATAAAGCTTATGTAAGCCGAAAGCTTAGATAGAATTAGGAAAAAAATGTATCAATATTGTGATTTTCTTTCTTCTTTTAATGATAATGTTATTAATTATGTTATTAAGGTTATCAGACGATATGAAAAGAATTTACATAAAATAAATAGACAAAACTTGTCTATAAATGAAACATACATCAATACATATATATATATATATATATATATATATATATATATATATATATATGATAAATATAGTTTTCAGGCATGCCATATTTAGGGGTAAAAGTACTGAATATCATGGATAAAGCGTTGTGTAAATATATAATGGGACACAGGTCAACACCAAGCGGTGACAGTCCGTTTCCTGCTTGAACGCAATCTTTAGGTCTGAAGATATCATTCAAGCGTGAAATAGTGTGTCTCATACTTGAATGCCATCTTCAGACTTAAAAGTTGCGATCCGTATTGACCTCAATGTAATTAACATGGTTAAATGTAATTGATAAAATTCTTAACAAGCGGAATTGAGAAAGTTATCAATATACAACACAAAAAAAGAACAGGGTAAAATTCTATTACGTAAACAATATATATGCAAGACAAAACTAGGCAAATCGAAAGCAGGAAAACAAAAATTTCAGAAAGTTAAAATTGTGTTCATACAAAAATTCCTATTAGACCAGTTTTTCATTCATATTTGATCAGTTCTTCATTTTTATTTAACCAGTTTTTAATTCCTATTAGACGAATTATTCATTCCTATAAGACCAGTTCTAGATTCATATTTCGTTAGTTCTTCATTCCTATAATACTTTATTCTTACTTGATCAGTTCTTCATCCCTACAAGACCAACTCTAGATTCATATTTGATCAGTTCTTCATTCATCTAAGACAAGTTCTTCATTTGTATTTGACCAGTTTTCCAATTATATTTAATCAGTTCTACATACGTATTAGACCAGTTCTTCATTTCTATAAGACTAGTTCAAGATTCATATTTGATCAGTTCTTCATTCCTATTAGACCAGTTCTTTATGCTTATTTGATCAGTTCTTCATTCCTATGAGACTAGTTCTTTATGCTTATTTGACCAGTTCTTCATTCCTATGAGACCAGTTCTTTATGCTTATTTGATCAGTTCTTCATTCCTATAAGATCAGTTCTTTATGCTTATTTGACCAGTTCTTCATTCCTATAAGATCCGTTCTTTATGCATATTTGACCAGTTCTTCATTCTTATTAGACCAGTTCTTTATGCTTATTTGATCAGATCTTCATTCCTATAAGATCAATTCTTTATGCTTATTTGACCAGTTCTACATTCGTCTTGGACCAGTTCTTCATTTCTATAAGACCAGTTCAAGATTCATATTTGATCAGTTCTTCATTCCTATTAGACCAGTTCTTTATGCTTATTTGATCAGTTCTCCATTCGTATAAGATCAGTTCTTTATGCTTATTTGACCAGTTCTTTATTCCTATTAGACCACTTCTTTATGCTTATTTTATCAGTTCTTTATTCCTATTAGACATGTTCTTTATGCTTATTTGATCAGTTCTTCATTCCTATTAGACCACTTCTTTATGCTTATTTGATCAGTTCTTCATTCCCATTAGTCTTTACGCTTATTTGACCAGTTCTTAATTCTTATAAGATCAGTTCTTTATGCTTATTTGACCAGTTCTTCCTTCCTATATTATCAGTTCTTTATGCTTATTTGACCAGTTCTTCATTCCTATAAGATCAGTTCTTTATGCTTATTTGACCAGTTCTTAATTCCTATCAGACCAGTTCTTTATGCTCATTTGAACAGTTCTTCATTCCTATAAGATCAGTTTTTTATGCTTATTTGACCAGTTCTTAATTCTTATAAGATCAGTTCTTTATGCTTATTTGATCAGTTCTTCATTCTTATAAGATCAGTTCTTTATGCTTATTTGACCAGTTCTTCATTCCTATTTGACCAGTTCTTTATGCTTATTTGATCAGTTCTTCATTCCTATGAGATCCTGTCTTTATGCTTATTTGATCAGTTCTTCATTCCTATAAGATCAGTTCTTTATGCTTATTTGATCAGTTTTTCATTCCTATTAGACCAGTTCCTTATGCTTATTTGATCAGTTATTCATTCCTATTACACCAGTTCTTTACGCTTATTTGACCAGTTCTTAATTCTTATAAGATCAGTTCTTTATGCTCATTTGATCATTTCTTCATTCCTATAAGATCAGTCCTTTACGCTTATTTGATAAGTTCTTCATTCCTATAAGATCAGTTCTTTATGCTTATTTGATCAGTTCTTAATTCATATAAGAGCAGTTCTTTATGCTCATTTGATCATTTCTTCATTCCTATGAGATCCTGTCTTTATGCTTATTTGATCAGTTCTTCATTCCTATAAGATCAGTTCTTTATGCTTATTTGATCAGTTCTTCACTCCTATTAGACCACTTCTTTATGCTTATTTGATCAGTTCTTCATTCCCATTAGTCTTTACGCTCATTTGACCAGTTCTTAATTATTATAAGATCAGTTCTTTACGCTTATTTGACCAGTTCTTCCTTCCTATATTATCAGTTCTTTATGCTTATTTGACCAGTTCTTCATTCCTGTAGGACGAGTTCTTTATGCTTATTTGATCAGTTCTTCATTGCTATGAGATCAGTTCCTTATGCTTATTTGATCAGTTATTCATTCCTATAAGATCAGTTCTTTATGCTTATTTGATCAGTTCTTCATTCCTACGAGATTACTTCTTTATGCTTATTTGATCAGTTTTTCAATCCTATAAGATCAGTTCTTTATGCCTAATTGATCAGTTCTTAATTCCTATCAGACCAGTTCTTTATGCTCATTTGATCAGTTCTTCATTCATATAAGATCAGTTCTTTATGCTTATTTGAACAGTTCTTCATTCCTATAAGATCAGTTTTTTATGCTTATTTGACCATTTCTTAATTCTTATAAGATCAGTTCTTTATGCTTATTTGATCAGTTCTTCATTCTTATAAGATCAGTTCTTTATGCTTATTTGACCAGTTCTTCATTCCTATTTGACCAGTTCTTTATGCTTATTTGATCAGTTCTTCATTCCTATGAGATTACTTCTTTATGCTTATTTGATCAGTTTTTCAATCCTATAAGATCAGTTCTTTATGCTCATTTGATCATTTCTTCATTCCTATGAGATCCTGTCATTATGCTTATTTGATCAGTTCTTCATTCCTATAAGATCAGTTCTTTATGCTTATTTGATCAATTTTTCATTCCTATTAGATAAGTTCCTTATGCTTATTTGATCAGTTATTCATTCCTATTAGACCAGTACTTTACGCTTATTTGACCAGTTCTTAATTCTTATAAGATCAGTTCTTTATGCTCATTTGATCATTTCTTCATTCCTATGAGATCCTGTCTTTATGCTTATTTGATCAGTTCTTCATTCCTATAAGATCAGTTCTTTATGCTTATTTGACCAGTTCTTCATTCCTATTAGACCAGTTCTTTATGCTTATTTGATCAGTTCTTCATTCCTATTAGACCAGTTCTTTATGCTTATTTGATCACTTCTTCATTCCTATAAGATCAGTTTTTTATGCTTATTTGATCACTTCTTCATTCCTATAAAATCAGTTTTTTATGCTTATTTGACCAGTTCTTCATTACTATTAGACCAGTTCTTTACGCTTATTTGACCAGTTCTTCATTCCTATTAGATCAGTTCTTTATGCTTATTTGACCAGTTCTTCATTCCTATAAGACCAGTTATAATTGCTTATTTGATCAGTTCTTCATTCCTATAAGATCAGTTCTTTATGCTTATTTGACCAGTTCTTCATTCCTATAAGATCAGTTCTTTATCCTTTTTTGACCAGTTTTTCATTCCTGTTAGACCAGTTGTTTATGCTTATTTGATCAGTTCTTCATTCCTATGAGATCAGTTCTTTATGCTTATTTGATCAGTTATTCATTCCTCTAAGATCAGTTCTTTATGCTTATTTGATCACTTTTTTCATTCCTATTAGACCAGTTCTTTATGCTTTTTTGATCAGTTATTCATTCCTTTTAGACCAGTTCTTTACGCTTATTTGACCAGTTCTTCAATCCTATTAGATCAGTTCTTTATGCTTATTTGACCTGTTCTTAATTCTTATAAGATCAGTTCTTTATGCTCATTTGATGATTTCTTCATTCCTATAAGATCAGTTCTTTACGCTTATTTGATCAGTTCTTCATTCCTATAAGATCAGTTCTTTATGCTTATTTGATCAGTTCTTCATTCCTATAAGATCAGTTTTTTATGCTTATTTGACCAGTTCTTAATTCTTATAAGATCAGTTCTTTATGCTTATTCGATCAGTTCTTCATTCCTATTATACCAGTTCTTTATGCTTATTTGATCAGTTCTTAATTCCTATTAAACCAGTTCTTTATGCTTATTTGACCAGTTCTTCATTCATATTAGACCAGTTCTTTATGCTTATTTGATCACTTCTTCATTCATATAAAATCAGTTTTTTATGCTTATTTGACCAGTTCTTCATTCCTATCGGATCAGTTTTCAATGCGTATTTGACCAGGTCTTAATTCTTATATGATCAGTTCTTTATGCTTATTTGACCAGTTCTTCATTCCTATTGGACCAGTTCTTTATGCTTATTTGATCATTTCTTCATTCCTATTAGACCAGTTCTTTATGTTTATTTGATCAGTTCTTCATTCCTATTAGACCAGTTCTTTATGTTTATTTGATCATTCCTATTAGACCAGTTCCTTATGCTTATTTGACCAGTTCTTCATTCCTATTAGACCAGTTCTTTATGCTTATTTGATCACTTCTTCATTCATATAAAATCAGTTTTTTATGCTTATTTGACCAGTTCTTAATTCTTATAAGATCAGTTCTTTATGCTTATTTGACCAGTTCTTCATTCCTATTAGACCAGTTCTTTATGCTTATTTGACAAGTTCTTCATTTATATTAGACCAGTTTTTTATGTTTATTTGATCATTCCTATTAGACCAGTTCCTTATGCTTATTAGACCAGTTCTTCATTCCTATTAGACCAGTTCTCTATGCTTATTTGATCACTTCTTCATTCCTATAAAATCAGTTTTTTATGCTTATTTGACCAGTTCTTAATTCTTATAAGATCAGTTCTTTATGCTTATTTGACCAGTTCTTCATTCCTATTAGACCAGTTCTTTATGCTTATTTGACCAGTTCTTCATTCCAATTAGACCAGTTCTTTATGCTTATTTGATCACTTCTTCATTCCTATAAGATCAGTTTTTTATGCTTATTTGATCAGTTCTTCATTCCTATAAGATCAGTTTTTTATGCTTATTTGACCAGTTCTTAATTCTTATAAGATCAGTTCTTTATGCTTATTTGACCAGTTCTTCATTCCTATTAGACCAGTTCTTTATGCTTATTTGACAAGTTCTTCATTTATATTAGACCAGTTTTTTATGTTTATTTGATCATTCCTATTAGACCAGTTCCTTATGCTTATTAGACCAGTTCTTCATTCCTATTAGACCAGTTCTTTATGCTTATTTGATCACTTCTTCATTCCTATAAAATCAGTTTTTTATGCTTATTTGACCAGTTCTTAATTCTTATAAGATCAGTTCTTTATGCTTATTTGACCAGTTCTTCATTCCTATTAGACCAGTTCTTTATGCTTATTTGACCAGTTCTTCATTCCTATTAGACCAGTTCTTTATGCTTATTTGATCACTTCTTCATTCCTATAAGATCAGTTTTTTATGCTTATTTGATCAGTTCTTCATTCCTATAAGATCAGTTTTTTATGCTTATTTGACCAGTTCTTAATTCTTATAAGATCAGTTCTTTATGCTTATTTGACCACTTCTTCATTCCTATTAGACCAGTTCTTTATGCTTATTTGATCAGTTATTCATTCCTATAAGATCTATTCTTTATGCTTATTTGATCACTTTTTCATTCCTATTAGACCAGTTCTTTATGCTTTTTTGATCAGTTATTCATTCCTTTTAGACCAGTTCTTTACGCTTATTTGACCAGTTCTTCAATCCTATTAGATCAGTTCTTTATGCTTATTTGACCTGTTCTTAATTCTTATAAGATCAGTTCTTTATGCACATTTGATCATTTCTTCATTCCTATAAGATCAGTTCTTTAAGCTTATTTGATCAGTTCTTCATTCCTATAAGATCAGTTCTTTATGCTTATTTGATCAGTTCTTCATTCCTATAAGATCAGTTTTTTATGCTTATTTGACCAGTTCTTAATTCTTATAAGATCAGTTCTTTATGCTTATTCGATCAGTTCTTCATTCCTATTATACCAGTTCTTTATGCTTATTTGATCAGTTCTTCATTCCTATTAAACCAGTTCTTTATGCTTATTTGACCAGTTCTTCATTCATATTAGACCAGTTCTTTATGCTTATTTGACAAGTTCTTCATTCCTATTAGACCAGTTCTTTATGTTTATTTGATCATTCCTATTAGACCAGTTCCTTATGCTTATTTTGACCAGTTCTTCATTCCTATTAGACCAGTTCTTTATGCTTATTTGATCACTTCTTCATTCCTATAAAATCAGTTTTTTATGCTTATTTGACCAGTTCTTAATTCTTATAAGATCAGTTCTTTATGCTTATTTGGCCAGTTCTTCATTCCTATTAGACCAGTTCTTTATGCTTATTTGACAAGTTCTTCATTTATATTAGACCAGTTCTTTATGTTTATTTGATCATTCCTATTAGACCAGTTCCTTATGCTTATTAGACCAGTTCTTCATTCCTATTAGACCAGTTCTTTATGCTTATTTGATCACTTTTTCATTCCTATAAAATCAGTTTTTTATGCTTATTTGACCAGTTCTTAATTCTTATAAGATCAGTTCTTTATGCTTATTTGGCCAGTTCTTCATTCCTATTAGACCAGTTCTTTATGCTTATTTGACAAGTTCTTCATTTATATTAGACCACTTCTTTATGTTTATTTGATCATTCCTATTAGACCAGTTCCTTATGCTTATTAGACCAGTTCTTCATTCCTATTAGACCAGTTCTTTATGCTTATTTGATCACTTCTTCATTCCTATAAAATCAGTTTTTTATGCTTATTTGACCAGTTCTTAATTCTTATAAGATCAGTTCTTTATGCTTATTTGACCAGTTCTTCATTCCTATTAGACCAGTTATTTATGCTTATTTGACCAGTTCTTCATTCCTATTAGACCAGTTCTTTATGCTTATTTGATCACTTCTTCATTCCTATAAGATCAGTTTTTATGCTTATTTGATCAGTTCTTCATTCCTATAAGATCAGTTTTTTATGCTTATTTGACCAGTTCTTAATTCTTATAAGATCAGTTCTTTATGCTTATTTGACCACTTCTTCATTCCTATTAGACCAGTTCTTTATGCTTATTTGATCAGTTATTCATTCCTATAAGATCTATTCTTTATGCTTATTTGATCACTTTTTCATTCCTATTAGACCAGTTCTTTATGCTTTTTTGATCAGTTATTCATTCCTTTTAGACCAGTTCTTTACGCTTATTTGACCAGTTCTTCAATCCTATTAGATCAGTTCTTTATGCTTATTTGACCTGTTCTTAATTCTTATAAGATCAGTTCTTTATGCACATTTGATCATTTCTTCATTCCTATAAGATCAGTTCTTTAAGCTTATTTGATCAGTTCTTCATTCCTATAAGATCAGTTCTTTATGCTTATTTGATCAGTTCTTCATTCCTATAAGATCAGTTTTTATGCTTATTTGACCAGTTCTTAATTCTTATAAGATCAGTTCTTTATGCTTATTCGATCAGTTCTTCATTCCTATTATACCAGTTCTTTATGCTTATTTGATCAGTTCTTCATTCCTATTAAACCAGTTCTTTATGCTTATTTGACCAGTTCTTCATTCATATTAGACCAGTTCTTTATGCTTATTTGACAAGTTCTTCATTCCTATTAGACCAGTTCTTTATGTTTATTTGATCATTCCTATTAGACCAGTTCCTTATGCTTATTTGACCAGTTCTTCATTCCTATTAGACCAGTTCTTTATGCTTATTTGATCACTTCTTCATTCCTATAAAATCAGTTTTTTATGCTTATTTGACCAGTTCTTAATTCTTATAAGATCAGTTCTTTATGCTTATTTGGCCAGTTCTTCATTCCTATTAGACCAGTTCTTTATGCTTATTTGACAAGTTCTTCATTTATATTAGACCAGTTCTTTATGTTTATTTGATCATTCCTATTAGACCAGTTCCTTATGCTTATTAGACCAGTTCTTCATTCCTATTAGACCAGTTCTTTATGCTTATTTGATCACTTCTTCATTCCTATAAAATCAGTTTTTTATGCTTATTTGACCAGTTCTTAATTCTTATAAGATCAGTTCTTTATGCTTATTTGACCAGTTCTTCATTCCTATTAGACCAGTTATTTATGCTTATTTGACCAGTTCTTCATTCCTATTAGACCAGTTCTTTATGCTTATTTGATCACTTCTTCATTCCTATAAGATCAGTTTTTTATGCTTATTTGATCAGTTCTTCATTCCTATAAGATCAGTTTTTTATGCTTATTTGACCAGTTCTTAATTCTTATAAGATCAGTTCTTTATGCTTACTTGACCACTTTTTCATTCCTATAAGATCAGTTCTTTATGCTTATTTGATCAGTTCTTCATTCCTATAAGATCAGTTCTTTATGCTTATTTGACCAGTTCTTCATTCCTATTAGACCAGTCCTTTATGCTTATTTGATCAGTTCTTCATTCCTATTAGACCAGTTCTTTATGCTTATTTGACCAGTTCTTCATTCCTATAAGATCAGTTTTTTATGCTTATTTGACCAGTTCTTAATTCTTATAATATCAGTTCTTTATGCTTATTTGACCAGTTCTTCATTACTATTAGACCAGTTCTTTACGCTTATTTGACCAGTTCTTCATTCCTATTAGATCAGTTCTTTATGCTTATTTGACCAGTTCTCATTTATATGAGACCAGTTCTTTATGCTAATTTGATCAGTTCTTCATTCCTATAGGATCAGTTCTTTATGCTTATTTGACCAGTTCTTCATTCCTATAAGACCATTTATTAATGCTTATTTGATCAGTTCTTCATTCCTATAAGATCAGTTTTTTATGCTTATTTGACCAGTTCTTAATTCTTATAAGATCAGTTCTTTATCCTTTTTTGACCAGTTTTTCATACCTGTTAGACCAGTTCTTTGTGCTTATTTGATCAGTTCTTCATTCCTATGAGATCAGTTCTTTATGCTTATTTGATCAGTTATTCATTCCTATAAGATCAGTTTTTTTATGCTTATTTGACAAGTTCTTCATTCCTATTAGACCAGTTCTTTATGTTTATTTGATCATTCCTATTAGACCAGTTCCTTATGCTTATTTGACCAGTTCTTCATTCCTATTAGACCAGTTCTTTATGCTTATTTGATCACTTCTTCATTCCTATAAAATCAGTTTTTTATGCTTATTTGACCAGTTCTTAATTCTTATAAGATCAGTTCTTTATGCTTATTTGACCAGTTCTTCATTCCTATTAGACCAGTTCTTTATGCTTATTTGACCAGTTCTTCATTCCTATTAGACCAGTTCTTTATGCTTATTTGACCAGTTCTTCATTCCTATTAGACCAGTTCTTTATGCTTATTTGATCAGTTCTTCATTCCTATTAGACCAGTTCTTTATGCTTATTTGATCACTTCTTCATTCCTATAAAATCAGTTTTTTATGCTTATTTGACCAGTTCTTAATTCTTATAAGATCAGTTCTTTATGCTTATTTGACCAGTTCTTCATTCCTATTAGACCAGTTCTTTATGCTTATTTGACCAGTTCTTCATTCCTATTAGACCAGTTCTTTATGCTTATTTGACCAGTTCTTCATTCCTATTAGACCAGTTCTTTATGCTTATTTGATCACTTCTTCATTCCTAGAAGATCAGTTTTTTATGCTTATTTGATCAGTTCTTCATTCCTATAAGATCAGTTTTTTATGCTTATTTGACCAGTTCTTAATTCTTATAAGATCAGTTCTTTATGCTTATTTGACCACTTCTTCATTCCTATTAGACCAGTTCTTTATGCTCATTTGATCAGTTCTTCATTGCTATAAGATCAGTTTTTTTATGCTTATTTGTCCAGTTCTTAATTCTTATAAGATCAGTTCTTCATTCCTATTGGATCAGTTTTCAATGCGTATTTGACCAGGTCTTAATTCTTATATGATCAGTTCTTTATGCTTATTTGACCAGTTCTTCATTCGTATTGGACCAGTTCTTTATGCTTATTTGATCATTTCTTCATTCCTATTAGACCAGTTCTTTATGTTTATTTGATCAGTTCTTCATCCCTATTAGACCAGTTCTTTATGCTTATTTGACCAGTTCTTCATTCCTATTAGACCAGTTCTTTATGCTTATTTGACCAGTTCTTCATTCCTATTAGACCAGTTATTTATGCTTATTTGACCAATTCTCCATTCTTATTTGATTAGTTCTTCATTCCTATTAGAATAGTTCTTCATTCATTATTGTTCTGTTCTTAATTCCTATTTAACCAATTTTCTTTCTTATTAGATGTGTTCATAATTCTTTTGACCAGATCTCATTCCTATTAGTATAGTTCTTCATTTCTATAAGACCAGTTCTTTATTCTTGTTTAGCAGTTCTTCATTCCTATAAGACCAGTAGCTCTTAGTATCATTTGTCTTTTTTCCATCACACATTGGACCCTGTTCTGACATACATCCAAACAATCGTGTCTGTCACTGCTTTCTCCTGTGCCTTTTGACTTCGATTTGAATGTCAAATACCCCAAGACTTTCTTCCTCTCTATGCGCCTTAGAAATTTCTCCTCTCTTTTTCTAATTCTGATTATAAGGTCCTTTTTATTTCCATTTTCTTGAAGTTTACTTTCTTGCTTGCGTGTTTAATCCAGCATCTTTCTGTAGAATCAGATTTCTGTTACCTCCAGTCAACTCTTCATATGTGAGGAGATTGTTCAGCATTCATTGCTATAGACGACGATTGATATTACATAGCTGTTCAGTTTTCTTTTCTTTGTTTCTAATGAAATTTTCCGGTGTATTACTTTGCTTAGCTTTTGGAGAGCCTTTTTGGTGTCCGATTCGTATTTTGGCGTTGAACTTTTTCATCGTCTGTTAAAATACCTCCAGTAAGATGTGTGGTATTTACACTGAGTATAATGTCCTACCTGCAATCAAAACCCGATAAATTTTAGATTATTTTTTATTCAAACTTTTGCATTGTTGATAATTTCAATATTATAATACCTAAATGAATGGGTAGTTTCGAAAAAAACAAAAACAAAAATAAAATATATAAACAAAAATAAAAAGAATTCAAATTAAAATAAGGCATTTTTGATTTCCTTTAAAACCCTTATCTCTTTCTTTTTCACTCTCTATCTTTCCTTCTCTCTTTCTCTCTCTCTCTTTCTCTCTCTACTTTTCCCTCAAATAAAAAGAGGAAGAAGAAGAAAAAGGAAAAGAATTCAAATTAAAATAAGGCATTTGTGCTTTCCTTTAAAACCCTCATCTCTTTCTCACTCTCTCTTTCCTTCTCTCTTTCTCTCTCTCTCTTTCTCACTCTCTATCTTTCCTTCTCTTTCTTTATCTCTAAATTCTTCTTTCTGTACTTCTCTCAACTAATGAGAAGGCAACTCTCAAATAAAAAAAAAAAGAAAAAAACTGAACCTGACCAAAAATGCCAGAAATTCGAAGGATCAGATCCTACTTATTTGTGATTCCACACATAACATCCAATATAAAAAAAAAAAATGAAAAAAAAGGAACGCCAGTAGATAAAATAATTTTGGCCAATCCAAAAAATTGACATTTGATATTAGCCGATACCAGAATTACACCAGAGTCTTGGAGCCTGGCAAAAAGGATACAAGCTGACACCTCTGAGCTAGAAACGGAAAGAGCTCAACAGGAGGGGACAGAACAAAAGGATGCTACTCCAGAGAAATCTATTTATGATCATTTTAATATTCCACTTCCAAAGGAGAAAATTCAAAATTACAGTTTACAATTAAGCATTTTCTGTCATAGATCAGTTGAAGAGAAAGATGTTTAATTATAAATCATCATAATTTAGAGAACATTAAGGAAACTAAGAAAAACAAATTACTTTATTAATAAATTAAAAAATATTGTTTGCTCATATAAATACATAGATTTTTTTAAATCCTAAATTTATCGTACCACAAAATTATTGTTGTTATTCCTTTCAAAATGGGATTGTAGCAAGTCTCGATAAAAAAAAATAAAACATAAAATATATAAACAAAAATAAAAAGAATTCAAATTAAAATAAGGCATTTGTGATTTCCTTTAAAACACTTCTCTTTCTTTCTCACACTCTATCTTTCCTTCTTTCTTTCTTTCTCTCTGAACTTTTCTTTCTATA
Organism: Acanthosepion pharaonis; assembly: GCA_903632075.3. NCBI lineage: Eukaryota > Metazoa > Mollusca > Cephalopoda > Sepiida > Sepiidae > Acanthosepion > Acanthosepion pharaonis. The sequence continues at coordinate 3,664,490 of CAHIKZ030005388.1, read as the reverse complement.
CGTCTCTCAACTAATGAGAAGGCAACTCTCAAATAAATAAAGGAAGAAAATGACTGAACCCGACCAAAAATGCTTGCTTGAAGGATCAGAGCCTACTTATTCGTGGCTGAAAAGTACCAAAATTCAGGGAGGCTCCAGGCATAACATCCAATATAAAAAAAAGGAAAAAAGAAAGGAACGTCGGTAAATAAAATAATTTTGGCCAATCAAAAAAACTGACACAAAGAAACTTTTGGTGTTAGCCGATACCAAAGTTCGCGCCTGATTCTCGGAGCTTGGCGAAAAGGATATCAGCTAACACCTCTGAGCTAGAATAAGAGATGCGACTGCTAGAGAAACTAACCATGCGTGAAGAAGCTAAAATTTCATCTGCTAATGATATTTCTGCCCTACTTAGGTACGAGAAAACACAGTAGATTGACACACCGAATACAAAATTTTATCTTATTTTCAATGAAAGCATAATTCAATTTTATTTTATTTTCAATGAATTGTCATTCGTCAATCTAAATAAAAATATTTGATTATACTTTATAGCTCTGCTCCGTTTCTTCGTTTTATGTCTTATGTTTCCGATAAACATCACCCAAGAATATCTGCAACACCTATAGCCATTATATCATCATTATATTAATATCTAAATTACAAAATATCTTAGTACCTAAATAGATTATATTTTAATTTCTCAGTATAGATTATTATCTTGTATTTCTCATTAAGTAAAAAGGTTTATTTTTATGTTGTCCCGAATTAAAATCATTTCAATTTTTGATTTCCATTTCCAACACAAGAACAAATTAGTTTTTGTTTTGATTTTCAAGCTCATCTGCTTTTAGCAAGATTCATTCATAGCGTGTGTAAAACATTTACTTCAATAAATACGAATATATATATATATATATATATATATATATATATATATATATATATATATATATATATATATATATATGAGTATAGCGCAATTTTATGATCAGTTTTTTTACACAAAATTTGAGGGTCGCACAATATTCAAAATGAAGCATCCCAGGGTAAAGAAGCAGGGTTTGTCAGTTCCGAACGAAAATAAAAGTACAGTATCTAAATCTTTGTACGGTATCTAAATCTTATCTAAATCAGATATTTTACAGTAAGCAATTATTTCTGACCATTTTGGTGTAGCTTTGTACAAAAAAGAATGTAAACCATTTATAAGCCCAATATTGCAATATTTGACTACGGTAGGCCTACCAATATTCATCAGAAGCTGCGGTCGTATTATAAAGAAGCTATATAAAAAAAAATATGGTTTTTTACAAAATAAATTCCGGGGTCGCAATATAAGCTTATACATATGTATATACGATAAATTGTTTATAGAATATTAATCCGCTTTTCAAACTTTTCTGTCATCATCCTTTAGAATATAGATAATAACGGCTCTCCACGATTTCCTTTTCTTTATTTTCAATGAATTGCCATATCTGTTTGGGAAAGATAAGGCAATTATTTCTTATTGCCTTCTCCTTGGCTTTGAATTCAATGTAGTTGGCTATTTCCGAAAGCCAAAGTGTCCAGTCTACCTTACTATTTAACCTATAGGTGGAAGAAGAGATGGGTTCATGCTTTTCCCAACGGTATTAATGCGATAGTGAAATAAATAGATTAGGCCCTGATCATCGATTTCTCTTTCAGCGTGGTTCGCTACAAACACTTCATTTGAATAGCACTAGACCCTTTACTACGGATCGAAAATAAATCTCTTTCAGTACATGAAAGATTTAGCGATATCGACTTCTATAAGTTTGGTGAAAGTTTTGTAAAACATTGTTTATCTGTAGTTATTTGACGTCAAACGTAAATGGACAGTTTTAAAGATAGATCTGTTCGGTTTTCCTATACACAGATATTTTCTAAGAACCATTTTGATATTATCAAGTAGTGACTACCTTTTAACTGTTGATAACACTAAGCGAATACTTGTGGACAAGTCACAATATGTCAGTCATTAGACTTTTACGTCTAAAAAATCCATACATTCAGTTAAAAGTAAAAATAAAATCAGTCTTGATAATGGCTAAGAGAATAACGAGAAACACACGGACAGACAGAACATTCGAATAATTTATATATAATTTATGTCCAGAAAAGAAAAAAATTATAAAAACACAAGAAAAATTAAATAAAAAACTTAAGTACAGTATCTTGTTAGTCGTTTTTAACGAAACGTGTATAAAAGAGGAATTTTCTGCCCAAATACACAATACACACGCACGCGCGCACACGTATACACACACACACACATATATATATATATATATATATACAGGGAGTCCACAAAAAGACATTACGAGAAACTTAGAAAGGGTGACAACTAAATTTTTGTTACATATAAAGATGTTATTATTAAAGTTCTTTTAAGGAGATTAATCTTATGTTTTTTTATGTTTTAGAACAAATGGAATCATATAGAAATTTATTAACGATTTGGATATAAACTTCACTATTAACTTAATATAATCAATTAATTTCGGCAGTCTATGTTGCAATTTTAATAAACTTTGACTAATGACTCTGTGGACAAACTTTATCTATATATATATATATATATATATATATATATATATATATATATATATATATATATATATATATATATATATATATATATATTCGACTCTTCCGTCGAATTCGACGTATGAGGGTCAAGCAGATCAGTTCCTAGGAAACCGACAGCTCGACAACAGCACATGATTATAGTGGTGAAAGTTTCGTGCAGGACCATCCACACTTTTTGAAGGGCCAAATACACTGACCTGGTGCACTACGTCTCACATGGTCCCCAAACGACCCTCCGCGGGTTTTGAATTCAGAGTTGTCCTTCTCTTAGACCAGTTGCCATCCAAGGCTATAGAACCCAGTCTGTTCTGCTATTTACCCATAGCTGGAGGGAGAAGAAGAGTATTCACACCTTTCCCAAGGGTATTAGCACGTAAGTGAATGTAATGGATTCGACTGGAATTCGAACACGGCTCTCCGATTCCTTAATCCAAGTCGCTATCCATTACTCCTATATATATATGGGTATGATAAAACACATACGTATACGCACATATTCTTGCACGCACATACATATTTTTACAGGTGTTATAAAAAGAGTGCTCAATGTTATATAGCAGAGCTATTAAGTATATATGTATATATATATATATAGTGAATATGCATAATATCCCACGTCGATAGCACGACTCGGAGTTTCATGCAAACATGCAGTCTTCAGGTGCAAAATACTCATTGACCGTTAATGCGTCATGAATTTCACGTTCTCGCTTTGTTGGTTTAATATTGTGTTAAGACTTGTTTATTTTATTATTGTTCCTTATAATATTATGATTAATTATTTATAATTTATATCGTTCGAATTCTTAAGGTTGAAAGAAGATAAATTTAAAAAAATTATTTTAAATAATTTAAAAAAATTGAATTTACGTAAACACGCTGTATATCAAGGGGGATAACTCTCTTTTTTACATAATATATTATTGAAATAATGTCTTATGGAATAAACTGCAAAAAAGAGAGTCGGATGTTTCCCCGATCACTACAATCTTAACCTGTTCATGGCTAGAGTTAACCTTTATCTCCTGCTCCTATGCACACGAATAGCCTCTAAACGTAACCCTCTACCTCGCGTGGCAGCTGGGCCTTGTAAAGGATGAATCTCGCTCTAAAAATGTATTAGTTGATTTCGAGGTGGCAAATGTTATTCAGGGATTAATCGTTGGTTAAAGGTAGAACATGCAATTTTCTTTTGTATGCATTGCGACCTATCTATCTATCTATCTATCTATCTATCTATCTATCTATCTATCTATCTATCTATCTGAGTTCCTCCTTTTCTTACTTTCTTTCTTACTTTTTCTTTCTAATTAATACCTGTTTTTATTTGCACACTGAAATCCAAAGGCACATTCGGATAGAAAAATATGCCTTTTCAAAGCTCAGCAAAGTATGAAGAAACAAAAAATTCGTTAGAAACAAAAAAAAGAAAAGAAAGAGTAATGAACACTTATGGATCTGCCTATATAGCAGTGAATGCTGAATAATCTCAGCGATGAAGCAACAAAAATGTGGTTCTACAGAAGGATGCGGAGAATAGCATGAACCGAACATGTGATTTATCTATCTATCTATCTATCTATCTATCTATCTATCTATCTATCTATCTATCTATCTATCTATCTAAGAAGATTTCTTTCTTTTCTGCTTTCTTTCTGTCTCAGTCCGTTCAGGTTGGTGCAAAGGTAACATTCTATTTCAAGGTCTGTATTAACGATAAAAAAGCCCATATTATGAAACTATTTATTTGTTAACATAGCCTCCTTTGCTTTCTAGAACATCATTCCATCTGTCAACAAGCTTATAAATGCCACGCCTGTAAAATTCCTTAGGTTTTGAAGCAAAATACGAATCCAACCCATTTTCAACCTTTTCACTTGATGTCAACCTAAGACCATCTCAGTGATTCTCTAGTCCCCGAAACAAGTGATAATCAGAAGGAGCAAGGTCAGGAGAATATGGTGGATGAAGCAATATTTCCCAACAAAGCTCTTTTAAAACACTTTTAGTCAAGCGAGGTGTGTAAGGACTAGCATTATGGTAATGGATGATGACACCCTTTCTGTATTTGTCTATATTTCTGAGATGAGGTGTTATGTACACTATTTACATTATTCGGACTATTGTCCTCATCTTTGAGCCGATCAAGCATAAAAATGAATACAATATGGGAACCAGTAATAAGGAGTGCCGGAGAAAAGCGATAATAACAAAAAAATTGCAATATGAGCTCTGGTAAAAACATGCAATGATAACAGCAAAAAATTGCAATATGAGCAATGGTAAAAATGGTTGCTGATGACATTAGGTTTATAATATCCAGAAATTCATGCACAGATGTTTTCAAGGACACATGGCACAGTGGATAAAGGTGTTGGTTAGATCCAGTGATAGGACCCAAAGAGTGTGAGTTCAATACCCTGTGAAGGCAGTGGAGAACTTGGAGAGGGGAATAAACAGGACATAAATGACATCCATTAAACGTGGAACTAGAACAGTCTACGCCAATGAGCGAAATAAAGGGTTCAGTTCGACATTCCAACCACCTGATAAATATGGCGACAAAGATGAGAACAATAGTCCGAATAATGTAAATAGTGGGCACCCTTTCTGTTCACTAAGGCAGGTCGTTTTTGATTCGTAGCTCTTTTCAAATGACGAAGTTGATCACAGTAATTCTTAGCTGTAATTGTTTGAATGTTGTTTAACAGTTCGTAATGGACAATTCCTTCACTATTCCACAATACACTCAACATTGAATGAAATCCTCCTCTTGATTGTTGAACTCCTTAGCTGATGGGTGGGGGTTTAACGTTATGGTAAAGGATCCACTTCTCATCGCCTGTAACAAGCCTAGCTAAAAATAGTGCCTGAAGGTGTCGTGAAAGCAATGATTCACAACAAGCAACACGTTGTTGCAGATTCTCTGGAGACAGTTCGTGTGGGGCCAATTTCCCAACCACTGAAACCTCTTCGATCCTTTTTAATTAACGTATCACGGTTGTATGGCCTACGTTAAATTGTTCTGCAAGTTCTCTAGAGATAATGGTTGGATTGTCTGTGACAACATCTTCCAACTCTTCGGAATCAAGTTTTTTGGACGACCCTCTTTTTTCTGGTCTTTCAAACTGAAATCCCCATTTCAGAACAGGAAAACCACCTCCCGCAACTTCTTTCATTCACTGCATTATCTGCATTAGCGCTCTGAATAGATTTCGCTGCTGCATTTGCATTGACACCTTTATGAAACTCATAAAATAAGATATGTCGAATGTGATCTTTAGATGGGAGGAATATGGATGCAAATATTGCGGAATATCATGAAAAATATTTTTATAACGTGAAAGAGAAAGGTATAAATTAGTTATTGTGACATTCCTTAACTATAACGAGAAGTAAAAATTTCATAAATACTATCTAAAAATTTCTTCTCAAGTCGGACATTACTTTAGCACCCATGTGATATCTATCTATCTATCTATCTATCTATCTATCTATCTATCTAAGAGAGTTTCTTTCTTTCTTTCTTTCTTTCTTTTTTCTTTCTCAGGCTGTTGCTATCTATCTATCTATCTACCTATCTATCTATCTATCTATCTATCTATCTATCTGAGAGAGTTTCTTTCTTCTTTCTTTCTTTCTTTCTTTCTTTCTTTCTTTCTTTCATTTTCAAGCCGTTATTATCTATCTATCTATCTATCTATCTATCTATCTATCTATCTATCTATCTAAGAGAGTTTCTTTCTTTCTTTTTTCTTTCTCAGGTCGTTTTATCTATCTATCTATCTATCTATCTATCTATCTATCTATCTATCTAAGAGAGTTTCCTTCTTTCTTTCTTTTTTTCTTTCCTTTTCAAGCCGCCCCTATCTATCTATCTATCTATCTATCTATCTATCTATCTATCTATCTATCTATCTATCTATCTCATACTCGACTTTTTACGAAACAAAACTCTCAAAAGAAAAAGAGAAATTAAAAATATATGTGCTTAACGTTAAGCAACGTTTGTATCAGTCTCTTTCCGCCCATCAATAACCTGTGTGAATTGCAATTGAAGATAAAAAAAGATAATCTTTAATCAGACAACCTTCTTTTTTTCATTTCCCTTTGTCATTTATTTTCTTTCAAGTGTCTGTAAACGGTTCTTTCACGCCACAAATAGCGGCTATAATATAGCAAAATCGATATCTGATCTATCCGGCTTTCCTTATCTAGCTAACGCTCGAGCAATTTTCAGATTTTTCCATAAAGTTTTTCTTTTTTGAAGCATTCAGACGTGATTTTGGAGACAATAAAGTGCGACCATTATATGACGTTCATCCGAGTTACCATTACCAAAACGTTTATTTATTTATTCCTTCACTTCATTCATGTGTTTTTCTTCTTTTATGACACTGAAGTTTTTTTTCTTTCTTTCTTTCTTTCTTTCTTTCTTTCTTTCTTTCTTTCTTCTTCTTCTTCTTCTTCTTCTTCTTCTTCTTCTTCTCTCGTCTTACTTCTCAACTTTCTTCTTCGTCCTCTTCTTCTTCGTATTCATTCTTTTCTTTCTTCTCGTCTTCTCTTCCTCATCTTTTCTTCTTTTTTATTCCTCTTCTTTGTCTTCTTCTCTTCGTCTTCTTTTATTTCACTTAAGTTCTTCTTTCTTTTTCTTCTTCCTTTTCGTCATCTTCTTTTATTTCTTTCTTCTTCTTCCTCTTTCTTTCTTTCTTTCTTTCTTTCTTTCTTTCTTTCTTTCTTCTCTCCGTCTTTCGTCCTCTTCTTCCTTCTCTTCGTCTTTGTTTGTTTGTTTGTTTCTTTCTTTTCTGTATTTTGATTCAATCCCCTCTTCAACCTTCTTCTTTTCCGTCACTCTCCTCCTCCTCTTTCCCTTCCTCTTCTAAAATTTTCTTCTTAATTATCTCCCTTGTCAGTCTTTAATTTTCCTCCTACTCCTGCTTCTTAGTCTACAGCCTCTTTTTCATTCTTCTTTATAGTTTTCTAATTCTTTTTCGTTATTCCGATTCCTCTTCAACTTACTCTCCTTCCTTTTCACCCTCTTCTTCCTCTTCTATCTTCTTTTTCAACTTCATCCTCAATCCGCATCCTTCTTACATTGTTTCTCTTTAGTTTTCTACCCCCTCCTCTTTTCTCTGACCACCCCTTCCTTTTCTGCACCCTCCTCATAATGCCTCTTTTTAGTCTTCAATCCCCTCCTCCTTTTTTTTCCGTCCCTTCCTCAGTGGATTTAGCCCTGAAATAGGTTTAAGTGGGTAGTAAATAGTACATTAATGAATTTGGTATCAAAAGAAAGAACATTTTATATAGATTTACCAAAAAAAAAAAAAAAATAAAGAAAGAAAAATGCCAACGATATAAAAACAAGAACTGATTTGATGGGCAAAATTTTTACAAGGGTGAAATTAAGGGTTGACGCTCTCTGAATTTGGGAATTTTTCTCATATGCGAATTAATATTATTTCTGGTAATTTTCCTAAATTTCTTACTTTGCCCAACCTTAAAGAACTTTCTAATGCAAACAGATAAAAAATTATGATTTTGACAATGAATTTAATTATCTTCCATTTCATTCTATCATGCAATAAAAACCTTGGAACATGGTTTGTTCTTTTAGCAGGTGAATATCAGGTTTAATAAAACCTTTTAAACTCACTTAGCATTCGTTTACACCAGAGTTAATTTTTCTGGTTTCTTGCGTCAAATTACTGAAAATAGAAAATTTTTCACACCCACGGCATTTAGTAAATTCAGAAAGAATTAACTTCTTTTCTGCTTATTTAAATGAAGAAAAAAAAATAACGGAAAATTCGCAGAAAGTTCATGAGTTCTGTAGACGTGATTATGCCAATATTTTGAGGTAAGAAACAGCCAGGAAGAGCATTGAACAAATTCCAAGTACATGCAAAAAAAAAAAAAAAAAAAAAAAAAAAAAAAAAACAAAAACAAACAAACAAAAAACAAAAACAGAAGTCTCTCTCTTTGATTGGATACATCACTGCTTCTACTGTGGCTTAGAAGATAAATTTGAAAAAAATCTTGAGACACACGAAGATGAGTGGGTGCAGCCGATCTCGTTCATGCTAAAGCTCAATACCACGTTGAGTGCAAAACTAGTTTTCATTTGAAAGCTCTAACACCTCAAAGTGGCACCAAGTGACGTCAGATTGATGTTTATATTGAAGTTAAATTTGAGAAAGCTTGTTCATACTTTAAGAATATCGCAGAAGTATCTATTTTTTTTATGATAAAACAGTAGACTGGTGCATCTTCAAAACTCTGAATGACCAGAGTCTTACAGCTGATATCTGTCGTCTGACTCAGCTGGGGATAACCTAGCAGGTGACATCCAATACCTCGAAAACGAAACTAGTATCATCACTGAGCGGACCCTGAACTTATCGAGCGAACCTATCATGATGAACGGTTGCTCTTCCAGATAGGCCAAGTGCATTTGAGCACCTATTGAGACAAACTCAACCTAGACCTCAAGTGGAACTCGTACCTACAATTATGCTGGGAGAATGGTTGGTTCCCTGTACTGCTTCAGTAAGTACCTGACTCCTTCTGCTATCCTCTATCTTTACAAGAACCAGATCAGGCCAAAAATAGAGTATTGTTGCCATATATGGACAGGAGCTACTTAGTCTTCACTTTTCAGTCTCAATAGTCCAAAAGTGTCTCCGTGTCTTTAAGGGGGACACATTATTTTTTTTATCTTATAACCTCTTTCTCACAAACAAAATCTCGTAAGCCTCTCACTTCAATATTTCCATGGTTTCCAAGAACGCGGGTGAGCGCTCATTCTTTCATCAGTACAGCTTGGAAAGTCTCAAGGTTTATCTTGACCCTAACAAGGCCACTGGTCCAGACAAAATCCCAGTGGTTGTCCTTAAGAATATAATCCCAGAGTTATTCCTAATCTTAGCAAAATTATTTAATTGCTGCATGAAGGAGAAATCCTTCCCAAGTTTGTGGAAGGTATCAAGTGTATACCAGGTATTCAACAACACAGGTGAGTGCTCATCCCTCTCTCAGTACAGATCCATCGATCTCCTTGATGTCATTAACAAACTTTTTGAAGCTATAATCAAGGAGGTTGTTGATTACTTCAATAGGAATAAACTCTTGAGTGACGAGCAGTACAAGTTTTGAATGGTCTGATCCACTATTGATATCCTAACTGCTGTGAGGCATGAGACAACGAATACATCTCAAGGATGATGTCATTAGATATTTCAAAGGCCTTTGACAAGGTGTGGCATAGAGGGTTGTTGCACAAGCACTCTAACTATGGAATCACTGGAAAAGTCTTTTTAATTATAAAGTCTATGGAATAACACAGTAATTCCATCTACATTTTACGCGCGCGCGAGTTTTCCTCCCTTCCTACCACACTTGTGTGTGTGTGTGCGCGCGCGCAGATTGCCCCCCTTCCTCTCTCTTTCAGCTAGACGTAGCAGTAATCGCTGGAGGGAGGAAGGTCGCTTACTAGCTCCTGCTGATAAAGTCAGCCTAACAGAATTTGAATTTTCTCCCGCGCGTTTTCTTGACGTCACAGACGCCAGCGTTCCAACTCAGTTGCATCCCGATTTTCAAGCTAACTAGACGGGCAACTCATCTATTCCGTGCCCTTAACCCATATGCGGAGACTTCTCGTATCCGTGAACATTTTAACTACTTTGAACCTGAACCTAAAAAAATATTACATACACTCACAATACGAAATTCCACAGTGAGTACTTTTTCTATTTGTGCACACCTACACCTCGTGTTAACGAGTCATATTTTTCCAGAACTTTCTGATAAAACCTTTTCCCGCCTTGTTCATCTTGCTTTCCTGTTTTGGCGCGGAACACTTTCTCTGATGATCTCGAATGACGAGACAACCTACTTGTTTCTATTTAATAAAAATTTCATATATGTTTTTCAACCAGACGCCTTGTGTCGTTTAATTCCGGCTATCTACTTGTATTATTATTTATGCACTTGTTGATTGACCCCTTTTCCTCACTAAGTTCACTCACGCAATATATTTCTACTTTGCTTGTGGATTCGGTAGTTTTGTGTAGTGTCTGGCACAAGGCCACTTTTTAATAAACCAGCACTGCACGCTACCGAGTCCGCAACAAGTCCTTCCTAACAGGTAGGTTCCTGAAGGTAGTTGTTAACAGCCCCTCTGGGGCCCCTAGCAATCATTGCAGGTGTCCTACAGGGGCCACTTCTCAGACCAACCCTATTTTTACTTTATATAAATTATCAACCTAAGAGTATACTCTAATCATTTGTGAATGTCTATGCTGATGATATAATGGTATATGGGTGCACCACCAAAATTCTAGATGACCAGAGATTGGAAGCTGATCACTCCTCTAAAACAGCTATAACATTTCAATGAGGGAAATCTGGCTGGTTACATTCAATATCTCAAAACCAAACTAGTTACATTAACCATCATCGCCAATCGGATCCTGAACTATTGATATCCTAATTGCTGTAAGGCATGAAACAACAAATACATCTCAAGGACGATCACATTAGATATTTCAAAGGCCATTGATAAGGATTACTGCACAAGCTCTCCAGGTATGGAATCACTGGAAGAATTTTTGCAATTATAAAGTCCTTCCTTAACGAATAGTTTCATGAAAGTAGTTATTAACAGCCAGTCTTCTGAAGCCTTAGAAATCAACAAAGGTATTCCTCAGTTCAACTCTTTCTACTTTATATAAACACTGGTATTGAACATTTATTGGGGCAAGCTCAACTCAGACCTCAAGTGGAACTCATATATAGAATCCATGGCTAAAGATGCTGGGAGAATGGTTGGTTCTTTGTAAATACCAGACTCCTGCTAGCCTTTACATTTAAAAGAGCCAGATCAGGCTGAAACTAGATTACCGCTGTCATATATGGGTAGGAGCTGTCCAGCCTTTACTTTCCAGTCTTGATAGAATTCAAAATCGTATCCGTGTCCTTGTGGGTGATTAATTATTTTCCACCCAACAACCCCTTTCCGGCAACAACCCTTTTCCCTAACCCTGAACATTGCGCGCCTCTCACTTTGCTAGCCTTATTTCCATATAAAGTGTTCACACAAACTACATTCTTTGCTTCCACCAGCTAATTACATGGCTAAGATCCGCCATACCACACCCATTTTAGCGAACCACCCTCATTCTCTTCGTATTCTGTTGGTGAGATGTAAGTTCCAATCGAGCAGCTTCTTCCCACGAATCGTTGCTTTGTGAAAACGGCTTCCAAGAGCTTAACCGACTCATGTCAAAGATTAACTGTTATCATCCTCACACATTAACAGTCTCGTATTCTCAAACACTTTACCTCAAGTGGCTCTTGGGTCTTGTAGAGGGTGAAAATTATTGTAAAAACAATCTAAGAAGCGTCAAGATTTTTTGACCTCCAAAACTGTACAGCTATTACATTTAAAGTGATTTTCCAAGCGTTGCTTAGATGTGGCACAAAGCCGAAAGTAAGGGGCACCCAGTGAGAATCGAAATCACTATTCAGTCGTAAATGTGCTAGCGAAACAAGCTTGCTAACCATTACACCACCTCGAGGGGCCCAGCTATTACATTTAAGTAGTAAAACAGTTAATACGCACAAAGCTCTTGACTGGGAGTTTCATCTTACTATTAGTAAGACACTAAATTTGTCCACAGCAATAGGTCATATTCCCAATACAAAAAAGTCTAGATTGCATCATCAAATGTTATTGAAATTACCAGAAGACCATCCTTGCCTGGATGACCATCTAGGTGTAAAGAAATTGTTAACCGTACGAAGAAGCAATCGCAAATGGGCTAGTCTTTGAACGGACTTTTCACTATATCAAATTATTAGGAGGCCCTTAAAATCAAAAGATGTTTAACGCGAGGCACCGGGAGATATTACAGTATCTATAAAGTTGCTCTGGGTCTACAGTATCCGTCATGCGTGGGAATACATCATCCAATGACACAAGTAAAATGAAAAAGTCATGTGACAAGTAAACAACATACGTAGCAGCCGGTGTTTGATTTTCTGACGATCTTGAGCATCTCTAGAAACATTGGTTTCCCTAATACAAACTTCTTAATGCTGATACGCCTCAGTTGAAATCCGTTTCAATTGGGCTGACTGCCTCAGATAAAAGCATTAATTGCGATGAAACTGACACATTTGATAGCAAAATCTTGAGAATATCTACAGAGAAAACCTCCATTAAACAAGCTGACAAAATCATGTCTCTCAACATGGCGTCAACATTGAAAAGAAGACGGTGAATACAGATCCATTGGATTCACTAGATTCGTTTTTCTGCTAGAGCTGACTTGAGGAAGTGGTTTAATTACTTTCAAATAATGCTGTATTATCTTCTTAGAGAGAAAAAAAAACTTCACGCAAGAAAGAGATGTTGCCAAAACAAATTAAAAATGTAGTACGCTAGAGGAAGCTGAAGAGCAGGTGGAAGTATTGAAAATCTTCGGATAATTAAAACAATTCCCAGAAGTAGCAGTTATTTAATTCTAGATTGCACAAAGTTATGTGGAGATCAGATGATACTTAGAAAGAAGTTATTCAGCAATACCAAATGTATGTAAAATCCGAGTATTTAATCTGTTCAATGATGTTTCATGACAACAAAAATGGACCAAGTGCTAAGAACCATAAAAAACAAGAGAAAGTCACAGAAGATCAAACCTCGTGCTGGTATCACAGCTTTTGAAAATATACTCACATACAGAAGCCAATGTTTCTGTCCAATAATAGCAAGAGTGAGTAGATTGCAAAATTACTCAAAATGTACTTTTTTCTTGATGGACATCACATTGAGATTAGCACTGGATATGTCGATAAGAATCTTTATTTTTTTTTAGAATTTTCCATATTTAACATTTTATTTGATGGTTATTTATGGGAAAAAAGATATATAAAGTTTTATATATCAGAAGAATCTTAGTAAAATATATGTCAATTCAGAAAACACTTTCCTTGTGACGCGTTTCGTTTCGTCGTTTAGGACTTCATCAGGGTAAAGTATGAAATGCTTTACACGAAAAAATTTTCGACTTTGCATTAGATTTTGCTAAAATAGTCATTTCTCAAATAATAATCCAAGCTTCCAAATTATGATTTCACCTTCGGCTTCAAAAGTTTGATGAAGGGATCGTTCCTCAGAAAAAGTTGCTCATTTCAATAATGACGTCATCATCTAAGTTGGAACTGTTTGTTACACTTAGTGTTTTATATTTCATTCAATATTTGAGAAATATTGTTATACAATAAGGTATTAGAGCTTGTTGAAAGGTGGTTATCTTCCCCTCTTAAAATGAGTGGCAAAAGCAATAAATCTTTGATATGCACTAAAAATATTTGCCCATTGATTAAGGTTTTGTTTTTTTTGCATCATTCTGTATAACCTTAGACGTCTTTTGATGCAGAAGTTTACTAATTTATTCTGGGTTAAAGTGTAAATCCATTGGACTAATAAAGTTTCTTTTTAATATTCATCTTTCTCTCTTTCTTTTTCTTAAAACTCCTCCAACCATTCCTTTTACCCTATCCTTCTCGTACTGCTTCTCTTTAGTTTTTAACACTTCTTTTTCTCTTTCTCTTCGTTTTTTCTCCATACATTTGGAATACGATGACGAGAAGACATCCATCTCTTCATCGTACTCCACATGTATTGTCCAGTACAACATCGTTTTAAACTCTCTCCTCCACTCTCTTGATCTCCTAGTACTCCTTTTCCTTTTTCTTCTTAGACTTCAATTTGCTTCATCTCAATTTCTTTCAAATTCCACTTCCCTCCTCTCTTCCGCCTAACTTTATTTAGTATTCAGCGTTCTTCTTTTTTTTTCTCCTCCTCCTCCTCATTTTATTTAGTATTCAGCGTTCTTCTTTTTTTTTCTTCTCCTCATCCTCCTCATTTTATTTAGTATTCAGCGTTCTTCTATTTTTTCTTCTCCTCCTCCTCATTTTATTTAGTATTCAGCGTTCTTCTATTTTTTCTTCTCCTCCTCCTCATTTTATTTAGTATTCAGCGTTCTTCTATTTTTTCTTTTCCTCCTCCTCATTTTCCCCTATTCATTTTATTTTTCTTCTCCTCCTCCTCATTTTTTTAGTATTCAGCGTTCTTCTTCTCCTCCTCCTCCTCATTTTATTTAGTATTCAGCGTTCTTTTTTTTTTCTTCTCCTCCTCCTCATTTTATTTAGTATTCAGCGTTCTTTTTTTTCTTCTCCTCCTCCTCATTTTATTTAGTATTCAGCAGCCTTTTTTCTTCTTTCCTTTTTATTTAGTATTCAGCGTTCTTCCTTTTCTTCTCCTCCTCCTCATTTTATTTAGTATTCAGCGTTCTTCTTTTTTTCTCCTCCTCCTCCCCTACTTTTTATTTTTTCAGCGTTCTTTTTTTCTTCTTCTCCTCCTCTTCCAGATTTTATTTAGTATTCAGCGTTCTTTTTTTCTTCTCCTCCTTTTTATTTAGTATTCAGCCTTCTTTTTTTTTTCTCTCCTCCTCCTCATTTTATTTAGTATTCAGCGTTCTTTTTTTCTTCTCCTCCTCCCCCTACTCATTTTATTTAGTATTCAGCTTCTTTTTTTTCTTCTCCTCCTCCGCCACATTTTATTTAGTATTCAGCCTTTTTTTTTCTTCTCCTCCTCCTCTTCATTTTATTTAGTATTCAGTGTTCTTCTTTTTTCTCCTCCTCCTCCACCTCATTTTATTTAGTATTCAGCCTTCTTTTTTTTTCTTCTCCTCCTCCTCCTCATTTTATTTAGTATTCAGCGTTCTTCTTTTTTTTTCTTCTTCTCCTCCTCCTCCTCCTCCTCATTTTATTTAGTATTCAGCGTTCTTCTTTTTTTTTCTTCTCCTCCTCATTTAATTTAGTATTCAGCGTTCTTCTTTTTTTTCTTTCTCCTCCTCCGCCACATTTTATTTATTATTCAGCCTTCTTTTCTTTCTTCTCCTCCTCCTCCTCATTTTATTTATTATTCAGCGTTCTTCTTTTTTTTCTCCTCCTCCTCCTCATTTTATTTAGTATTCAGCCTTCTTTTTTTTTCTTCTCCTCCTCCTCCTCATTTTATTTAGTATTCAGCTTCTCCTTTTTTTTTCTTCTTCTCCTCCTCCTCCTCATCCTCCTCATTTTATTTAGTATGCAGCGTTCTTCTTTTTTTTTCTTCTCCTCCTCTTCCACATTTTATTTAGTATTCAGCGTTCTTCTTTTTTTTTTTCTCCTCCTCCTCCAGATTTTATTTAGTATTCAGCGTTCTTCTTTTTTTTCTTCTCCTCCTCCTCCACATTTTATTTAGTATTCAGCCTTCTTTTTTTTCTTCTCCTCCTCCTCCTCATTTTATTTAGTATTCAGCGTTCTTCTTTTTTTCTCCTCCTCCTCCACATTTTATTTAGCATTCAGCCTTTTTTTTTTTTTCTTTGTCCTCCTCCTCATTTTATTTAGTATTCAGCCTTCTTTTTTTTCTTCTCCTCCTCCACATTTTATTTAGTATTCAGCCTTCTTTTTTTTCTTCTCCTCCTCCTCATTTTATTTAGTATTCAGCGTTCTTCTTTTTTTCTTTCTCCTCCTCCTCCCCTACTCATTTTATTTAGTGTTCAGCGTTCTTCATTTTTTTCTTCTCCTCCTCCGCCACATTTTATTTAGTATTCAGCCTTCTTTTTTTTCTTCTCCTCCTCCTCCTCATTTTATTTAGTATTCAGCGTTCTTCTTTTTTTTCTCCTCCTCATTTTATTTAGTATTCAGCCTTCTTTTTTTTCTTCTCCTCCTCCTCCTCATTTTATTTAGTATTCAGCGTTCTTCTTTTTTTTCTTCTTCTCCTCCTCCTCCTCCTCCTCATTTTATTTAGTAGTCAGCGTTTTTCTTTTTTTTTCTTCTCCTCCTCATTTTATTTAGTATTCAGCGTTCTTCTTTTTTTTTCTCCTCCTCCTCCTCATTTTATTTAGTATTCAGCCTTCTTTTTTTTTCTTCTCCTCCTCCTCCTCATTTTATTTAGTATTCAGCGTTCTTCTTTTTTTTCTTCTTCTCCTCCTCCTCCTCCTCCTCATTTTATTTAGTAGTCAGCGTTTTTCTTTTTTTCTCCTCCTCCTCCACATTTTATTTAGTATTCAGCCTTCTTTTTTTTCTTCTCCTCCTCCACATTTTATTTAGTATTCAGCCTTCTTTTTTTTTTCTCCTCCTCCTCATTTTATTTAGTATTCAGCGTTCTTCTTTTTTTTTAGTATTTCTCCTCCTCCTCCCCTACTCATTTTATTTAGTGTTCAGCGTTCTTCATTTTTTTTCTTCTCCTCCTCCGCCACATTTTATTTAGTATTCAGCCTTCTTTTTTTTTTCTTCTCCTCCTCCTCCTCATTTTATTTAGTATTCAGCGTTCTTCTTTTTTTCTCCTCCTCATTTTTTATTTAGTATTCAGCCTTCTTTTTTTCTTCTCCTCCTCCTCCTCATTTTATTTAGTATTCAGCGTTCTTCTTTTTTTCTTCTTCTCCTCCTCCTCCTCCTCCTCATTTTATTTAGTAGTCAGCGTTTTTCTTTTTTTTTCTTCTCCTCCTCATTTTATTTAGTATTCAGCGTTCTTCTTTTTTTTTCTCCTCCTCCTCCTCATTTTATTTAGTATTCAGCCTTCTTTTTTTTTCTTCTCCTCCTCCTCCTCATTTTATTTAGTATTCAGCGTTCTTCTTTTTTTTTCTTCTCCTCCTCATTTTATTTAGTATTCAGCCTTTTTTTTCTTCTCCTCCTCCTCATTTTATTTAGTATTCAGTGTTTTTCTTTTTTTTTCTTCTCCTCCTCCTCATTTTATTTAGTATTCAGTGCTTTTCTTTTTTTTCTTCTCCTCCTCCTCCTCCTCCTCCTCCTCCTCCACATTTTATTTAGTATTCAGCCTTCTTTTTTTTCTTCTCATCCTCCTCATTTTTTTAGTTATCAGCGTTCTTATTTTTTTGCTTCTCCTCCTCCTCCTCATTTTATTTAGAGTTCTGCGTTCTTCTTTTTTTCTTCTCCTCCTCTTCCAGATTTAATTTAGTATTCAGTGTTCTTCTTTTTTTCTTCTCCTCCTCCACATTTTATTTAGTATTCAGCCTTCTTTTTTTTCTTCTCCTCCTCCACATTTTATTTAGTATTCAGCATTATTTTTTTTCTTCTCCTCCTCCTCTTTTTATTTAATATTCAGCGTTGTTCTTTTTTTCTTTCTCCTCCTCCTCCCCCTACTCATTTTATTTAGTATTCAGCGTTCTTCTTTTTTTTCTTCTCCTCCTCCTCATTTTATTTAGGATTCAGCCTTCTTTTTTTTCTTCTCCTCCTCCACATTTTATTTAGTATTCAGCCTTCCTTTTTTCCTTCTCCTCCTCCTCATTTTATTTAGTATTCAGCCGTAATTTTTTCTTCTCCTCCCCCACATTTTATTTAGTATTCAGCCTTCTTTTTTTTCTTCTCCTCCTCCTCATTTTATTTAGTATTCAGCGTTCTTATTTTTTTTCTTTCTCCTCCTCCTCCCCCTACTCATTTAATTTAGTGTTCAGCGTTCTTCTTTTTCTTCTTCTCCTCCTCTTCCAGATTTTATTTAGTATTCAGCGTTCTTCTTTATTTTTTCTCCTCCTCCTCATTTTATTTAGTATTCAGCCTTCTTTTTTTTCTTCTCCTCCTCCACATTTTATTTAGTATTCAGCCTTCTTTTTTTTCTTCTCCTCCTCCTCATTTTATTTAGTATTCAGCGTTCTCCTTTTTTTTCTTTCTCCTCCTCCTCCCCTACTCATTTTATTTAGTATTCAGCGTTCTTCTTTTTTTTCTTCTCCTCCTCCTCATTTTATTTAGTATTCAGCCTTCTTTTTTTTCTTCTCCTACTCCACATTTTATTTAGTATTCAGCCTTCTTTTTTCTTCTCCTCCTCCTGATTTTATTTAGTATTCAGCGTTCTTCTTTTTTTTCTTTCTCCTCCTCATCCCCCTACTCATTTTATTTAGTGTTCAGCCTTCTTTTTTTTCTTCTCCTCCTCCTCCTCATTTTATTTAGTATTCAGCGTTCTTCTTTTTTTTCTTCTTCTCCTTCTCCTCCTCCTACTCCTCCTCATTTTATTTAGTATTCAGCGTTCTTCTTTTTTTTTCTTCTCCTCCTCATTTTATTTAGTATTCAGCGTTCTTCTTTTTTTTCTTTCTCCTCCTCCTCCAGATTTTATTTAGTATTCAGCGTTCTTCTTTTTTTTTCTTCTCCTCCTCCTCCACATTTTATTTTGTATTCAGCCTTCTTTTTTTTCTTCTCCTCCTCCTCATTTTATTTAGTATTCAGCGTTCTTCTTTTTTTTCTTTCTCCTCCTCCTCCCCTCACTCATTTTATTTAGTATTCAGCGTTCTTCTTTTTTTTCTTCTCCTCCTCCTCATTTTATTTAGGATTCAGCCTTCTTTTTTTTCTTCTCCTCCTCCACATTTTATTTAGTATTCAGCCTTCTTTTTTTTCTTCTCCTCCTCCTCATTTTATTTAGTATTCAGCCGTCTTTTTTTTCTTCTCCTCCCAAACATTTTATTTAGTATTCAGCCTTCTTTTTTTTCTTCTCCTCCTCCTCATTTTATTTAGTATTCAGCGTTCTTCTTTTTTTTCTTCTCCTCCTCCGCCACATTTTATTTAGTATTCAGCCTTTTTTTTTTCTTCTCCTCCTCCTCTTCATTTTATTTAGTATTCAGCGTTCTTCTTTTTTCTCCTCCTCCTCCTCCTCATTTTATTTAGTATTCAGCCTTCTTTTTTTTCTTCTCCTCCTCCTCCTCATTTTATTTAGTATTCAGCGTTCTTTTTTTTTTTTTTCCTCCTCCTCCTCCTCCTCATTTTATTTAGTATTCAGCGTTCTTCTTTTTTTTTCTTCTCCTCCTCATTTTATTTAGTATTCAGCGTTCTTCTTTTTTTCTTTCTCCTCCTCCGCCACATTTTATTTATTATTCATTCTTTTTTTCTTCTCCTCCTCCTCCTCATTTTATTTATTATTCAGCGTTCTTCTTTTTTTCTCTCCTCCTCCTCATTTTATTTAGTATTCAGCCTTTTTTTTTTCTTCTCCTCCTCCTCCTCATTTTATTTAGTATTCAGCTTTCTTTTTTTTTCTTCTCTCCTCCTCCTCCTCCTCCTCATTTTATTTAGTATTCAGCGTTCTTCTTTTTTTTCTTCTCCTCCTCATTTTATTTAGTATTCAGCGTTCTTCTTTTTTCTTTCTCCTCCTCCTCCTCCAGATTTTATTTAGTATTCAGCGTTCTTCTTTTTTTTCTTCTCCTCCTCCTCCACATTTTATTTAGTATTCAGCCTTCTTTTTTTTCTTCTCCTCCTCCTCCTCATTTTATTTAGTATTCAGCGTTCTTCTTTTTTTTCTCCTCCTCCTCCACATTTTATTTAGCATTCAGCCTTTTTTTTTTCTTCTCCTCCTCCTCATTTTATTTAGTATTCAGCCTTCTTTTTTTTCTTCTCCTCCTCCACATTTTATTTAGTATTCAGCCTTCTTTTTTTCTTCTCCTCCTCCTCATTTTATTTAGTATTCAGCGTTCTTCTTTTTTTTCTTTCTCCTCCTCCTCCCCCTACTCATTTTATTTAGTGTTCAGCGTTCTTCTTTTTTTTCTTCTCCTCCTCCTGATTTTATTTAGTATTCAGCGTTCTTCTTTTTTTTCTTCTCCTCCTCCTCATTTTATTTATTATTCAGCCTTCTTTTTTTTCTTCTCCTCCTCCACATTTTATTTAGTATTCAGCCTTCTTTTTTTTCTTCTCCTCCTCCTCATTTTATTTAGTATTCAGCGTTCTTCTTTTTTTCTTTCTCCTCCTCCTCCCCTACTCATTTTATTTAGTGTTCAGCGTTCTTCTTTTTTTTCTTCTCCTCCTCCGCCACATTTTATTTAGTATTCAGCCTTTTTTTTTCTTCTCCTCCTCCTCCTCATTTTATTTAGTATTCAGCGTTCTTCTTTTTTTTTCCTCCTCCAGCCTCTCTCCTCCTCCTCCTCATTTTATTTAGTAGTCAGCGTTTTTCTTTTTTTTTCTTCTTCCTCCTCCTCCTCCTCATTTTATTTAGTCATTCAGCGTCTCCTTTTTATTTAGTATTCAGCGTTTTTTTTTTTTCTTTCTCCTCCTCCTCCAGATTTTATTTAGTATTCAGCGTTCTTCTTTTTTCTTCTCCTCCTCCTCCTCCACATTTTATTTAGTATTCAGCCTTCTTTTTTTTCTTCTCCTCCTCCTCCTCATTTTATTTCGTATTCAGCGTTCTTCTTTTTTTTTCTCCTCCTCCTCCTCATTTTATTTAGTATTCAGCCTTCTTTTTTTTCTTCTCCTCCTCCTCCTCATTTTATTTAGTATTCAGCGTTCTTCTTTTTTTCTTTCTCCTCCTCCTCCTCCTCATTTTATTTAGTGTTCAGCGTTCTTCATTTTTTTTTGCCACATTTTAGTCTTCAGTCGCCATTGTTTCCTCCTTTTTTTTTCTTGTCACTTGTTTTCAACTCCTTCCTTTTCTCCCCTAATTGCCTTCTGTTTCTCAACATACTTATGAAAACAATTGCTGAGAAGATTTAAGGATAAAAGGTAAACATGGAGAAGCTTAATCTATGAATACAACTTACAGAAATGATATTATGCCCGCAAACACACACACATACGCAAACCAACTCCAACAACAACAACAACAGTTCATATCATTACTGCATTGTGACATACAAATCTATATAAAGAGTTATACACAAATGTCTATCAATATATACACAGGTGTATATTCAGATACACCAAGGAGTATATAAAATATATCAATGGTTAAGTATTTGAGTTTATTTTATTAAGGTCACTTTCCAATTTCGTCCATTTTTTGTAAATTTATTCGGCTGAGTCATAAATAATTTCCGTTTATATTTAGCAGTTTTATTTTTCAAAAAATTATATTTTATTCCATTCAATATCTAAATGGTATTTTTTGACTGTTTTTTTTTTTACTTAGTATTCGAACCCTGATTTTTCTTACTTGCAATGACTTGTTGTCGCTTATCAGGCATATTTTCGACATATTGTGAGTAAAATTCCACAGATTTTGACGTGAAAGTTTTTCCAGGAGCTCTTGAGTTTGGTTTTTAATAAAAAAGGAAAGTTTTCTTCATCAAAGCGTTTCGCATCAATCAAAAAAAGGTAATAATCGGATGTTAGATGAATATGGCGGATGGGGTAGAAATGACCAGCCGAGTTCCAAAATATTTTCTGTTATTTCTATGTCGTTGTCATGGGAAATAACATTTCTCCGTTAATCCGCGGATGATTAGTCAAGATGATTATATTTGGTCATCCAGTTGGTTTCCAAAAATGGAAATTACTTATGACACAATAAAATCTGATAAAAATTGGAAAATGTGCACAAATTAATTTCTAAAGGATAATTTTAAACCAATCACTACTCTTGAATTTTAAACCAATCACTAATCATAAATTTTAAACCAATCACTACTCACAAATTTTAAACCAATCACTACCCATAAATTTTAAACCAATCACTACTCATCAATTTTAAACCAATCACTATTCATAAAAGGACTTGCGGTTAGTGTAACAATTATTAGGTCGGAAAATGGAATCGACGAACCTAGTTCAGTTTTCGGCTTAGTCTGTCGCATTCATATCGTACAAATGTCCTTGAGAAACGGATGAATCCATTTCTTTTCCATATTCCCCGCCCTTAACCATGAGTAGCGGTCAGTCTAATAGAATGGTAATTCAAAATCAGTGAAGAACGCAACAGGAAACCACTCCACTGTTTTTCACAAGAATGTATATCAATTCACATATAATAAAGACAAGAAATTCACGGTGAACTGTGTTCGCCTACGTCCTAAGAGGACATGACAATTAAAAAAATACCACCAAAATTTCTACTTACGATTTATGAGCCAGATATTTTTTGTCTTAGTGTCGAGTTTTAAAACTTAGGATTTCGAACCCAGGTTCTTAAAGATTGTCTTTCTTTCTCCACCCCGGCGATAGAAAGATTTTTTGATGATATTAAATAAACATAAAATATATACTACCAATATAAAATATATATCTATTGCTCATTCGGTTTTATCGAATTTGTTTACACATCCAATGATCAGAATAAGGCAGGACTTGAAATTATGATATTTTGAGTTAGGGCAAAGAAACTATAACTGCTATATTGGTAGTACATACGTTTACAAAACTGTTATCATCTCGTACATTAATATAGTTATACAGTATTTGATGTCTTTGTACTTATTAATATATTTATATATAAAAGTCCTAAAATATAGTCAGCTAGACATAAAGAATTTCGTCTGTCTGCAACAAAGTATCGTTTCCTTATTTCCAAGTAAAAGCTATGAGCAAGCGTAAGGTCTTCAGACACTTTGATAATAACAAAGATATCACCGTTTTCAGACGAAGTAACAAAGAAAAAGAAGCAAGAAATGAAAAAGGAAATAAATAAAATGTCCGCCAGTGTATAAAATACTTTCGGAGACCTGCAACTTTTATGCGGTCTTCTTTATTTCATTGTCTGAATTTCGATAGTGATGCGACATTTTTATCTCGTTTGATACTTTTCTGATTGAACATTTCTTTTCCTTGTCGCCCATTCGATTTTTTTTTGTTTTTTGCACTGAATCAAAGTGTTGCCATGTGAGCATGCGTGAATAACTGATCATGTACGTATATAGACGTCATTGCAACTCACTTATTTCGATATGCTTGGCGATTGAAAGTGTTGCATATTTTTCTTCGCTGTCCGAGCTCAGGTTAAATAAAAAAAAGCATAAAAAAGAAAAAACTTAGAGACATTTTAATGAGAAGAATGACGCAACACATTCTTTTTGTTCACTTTTAGCACATTTGTGAAAATTTAAACTCCGTAATATCTAAATGGTATCAGTATCTATCTATATAAATTTTGTTCATTTAAACAGAAATTTTCTAAAATTCTACCGACAATGTCGGTTTAATTTTTCATTGTATTTTTCTTAATTGTTAAGCGGCCATTGTAAATTAAAATGGTCGATACACTGTTCAAAATTTCACGATTTTGTTTTTGTTCGAGTATTTTCGAGGGTCTCTATCATTAAAAATATTGTTTACTACAGAAAACGGCAATGCAAAGTGTGTAAAAAATTTAATTTGCATATAATAATAATAATAATAATAATAATAATAATAATAATGACAATAATAATAATAATAACAATGACAATGATAATGTGCATAGAATATTTGAAACATTTGTTTTCCAATGCTGTGTGAAATTTTTTCATGACAACACTTATACGATACACTTAAGTTTGAATTTGAAAGTTTCAAAAATGTCAGGACGAAATCAACATAATCTTTTCTGACAAAAGTGACAATACTTAGTTCTTGAAGATGACTGTGACGACTTGAAAGGACTCAAACAAAAACTAGAACAAGAGAATAAAATTTGGATAGTTTATCCATCATTTTCATTTTGGATGTACAAAAACCAATTTCGAAAATAAGAAAAATACAATAACAATTAAACAGAGAGTCCTTGTCGTTTGAATTTCGTAACAGTTGTTTTTTTGCAGTGTCAATATAAGTTATTTTTATAATTCTATTTGTACATATCTCATATAATCCCTTCGAACCTCCCCCCTCTCTCTCTTTCTCTATCTCTTTTCAGGATGTAGAGGTTTTGTAATTGATAGGGGATCGGAATGAGAAATTAGAGTGCAGAGTTCGAATTCCAGTCGAGGTCGTTACACTTACACGCAAATACCATTGGGAAAAGTCTTATTTACACCTGCTATCAATTAAATAGTAGGCCTTTAATCTGTAGAACATTGTTGTTCTCAAAAAAAATATTAATGCAATATTCACTCGCAAGAAGTAAATCATTTATATTAAAATCCAAAATAGATTTCGGCTTCAAATGTCCCACAAATAGGGTAAAAAGCCGGAAGAAAGATAAACAAATCAATCTCTCTTTCCATGCCCGTACGCACAGACAAAGAGAGAAACGGGCATCCCATATACAGGATGCCATTTTATATTTTTAATTTCGCGCATGCGCATTGTTTATTTCTGATTTTGACAATTGCACAGTATAGTAGGGTAGTTTGGCAACATCTGTGAGAAAAAGAGCACCATGGCGCAATTCACTTGGCCAGAAATTTGGAAACGACATGCTGTACTGCTTGGAATTCGCACCGGAAGCTTCAATACGAACATTTCAGAGTGTTTGGGTGTCAATATGAGGACAAGATTCGGAAAGAGTTGGATGATATATCCAGTCAACATCATGGTGTTTGGAGTGATCACTAGTGACAGCGACTTTATGCCTCCATTCATCTTCCCACAGGACCTCAAACACAACATAGACGGCTATGTCATGAGGAGACAGTGCTGCTCTGGGTTATGAGGGTAGCTGCTGGAAACCCCATGTCTGGCAACAGTACTTTGACCAATGCCACACAAGCAGGAGAACACAGACATGGCTGTCAGACGATATCTGCAACCACACCACCCCTTACATTTGGCCACCTAACTTCTCAGACGACACCCCCTTGATTATTATGTGTAGACCACAGTTGAGCAGTTGAGAGAGAAACCAAGGAAGCTTCTTGTAACACCAAAGATGAACTAAAAGAAAGGATTATGAAAGCATTCACCAACTTAAACAAGGAGACTACCCAGAAGATTTGCGGGAGATTCCGAAGTCATGTGGAAGCTGTGGTTAAAGGCAATGGCGATTTTATTGAATAAATTTATTCGTTAGTTTTTCAAGATATTTTGTGCAATTTTGGTAAATATATCTGTTAAAATGAGATGTCAGTGTTATATTCATTTTTGCGTAACTTAGACGACAATTTATCCAACACGCCCTCTCCCCCTCCCTCTCCTCTCTCTCTCTCTCTCTATATATATATATATATAATCGGTCTCACTCTATTATTTGTTTTCCATTTGTCTTCGTGGTTGAAAATGGCTGTGAACCCCACATTTACCATTAGTGTCTGCAATAGCAGATATAAAACTATATTCAACTGATTGAAACTCGAGACAGTTTCTTAAATAGCCTCGTCAGATCGAAACTTTTATAGGGATGTCATACATGGCGCCAAACTCATTCAGAAATATCTAAGCTGTCTACTGTATACACAATACTTTAAATAAAAGGTTAGGGAGTAAAGCCTCGTCAATACTTGAACAACAGAAAAGCTTGAGAAACCTATTTTTCTTTATGTTGCCAGACATAGGTTCTTTCAAGTGAAAGATTTTATAAATTTTCAACCTACTGACTGCTCGATCAAAGAATGATAAATATTTCGTTATAAGGAAACGGTTAGTAATACCATAACCATTACCATTAACCGTTAAATTAATTTTCGTTCGCAGACATAAGCAAGGACAATCTGTCCTGCAATGCCGAGAAATATCTACACCAAATTTGGGATTAAATCTGATATGTAGGGGAGACCAATGTTTTGTTTTACTGCATAGTACGTACATCTTAAAGCTATGTATTGTATATAATGTAAAAACAATGTTAACTATGAAAAGATTAAGAGCTGGGTATTATTAAGCAAAGATTATCTAATATACGAAAAGCGGAGTACCTTGTCACTGCAGTCTAGAACCTATTTTTATTTAATCGTTTCATTCAAGCAAGGCGATGATGCTACTAAGACGCACGGGGTTACAGGGAGTGAAATAGAAAGAGATCGTGAAAACTGAGAATGGGGAAGATCGAGGAAAGGACAATAAAGAACAAGATTCCTGAAGACAGAAGATGACGATTAACGTTACATTTTTAAGATTGTAGTTGTCAGGGAAGCAATAAATCGGAAAGGAGGTGGGAAGTGTATGAAAAGAAACTGTTAGAGTAGAAGTGGCAGTTGCATCTAGCTAGTTCATCTGTAAAATGGTGAGACCTAGTTGCCAATCTAGTAGCATGCTTACATTCATGTAGTCGGGGCACCATGGAAAAATCTTATCAGAGCAGTTGCAATGTAAATAGGATTTTGTCAACAATCTTGAGATGTAAGGTTGCAGTATTATACAAGATATGACAACAGTTTTTCTATTTTGACGTTGAAATAAAAATGTAAAATTTTGTAGTGGATATGTGCATGTTCTAATGTAATACTGCATAACAAATAAATAAATACTTACGGCACTACTTTTTGTACTGAGCTCTGTTTTTAAATTAATGTTTTGAACGCTGTGATCTTACTGTTCGTTCATCTTCACTTGGATATATATAACCTTATTAACCTTAATTCATATATATATATATATATATATATATATATATATATATATATATATATATAAATAAACTTGTGACGTTATTTTCATTTAACAATATGAAAATAGCGTTCTCTACATTCCTCCAGTTGCTAAGAACATTCTGTTTTTTGTTATTGTTAGTTACTTTCTTTAATTAAATTCATTTCGTTTTTTTGCTTTGCGAAAGTTCACATCAGACGAAACGCGTCAGCAATAACTACAGTTTTCCTATTGTCATATATATTTATAAATATATAACCTTATAATATATATATATATATATATGTTAAATGTGGATTACGAAAGTAGTACCGATATTTATTGGAGTACAGGAACATGTTTCAAGGAACCCTATAACTTGAAGAAGGTGGATGTCAAAATCAGAAGCGATCATGTTCAGGCCATAATGATTTTGAAGTCATAGGGAATATTAAAAAGTGTACTGAAGATTTAAGAAATTTTGCTGGCCTTTGCTTCTCACTAATGGCTACCAAGTAACGCTGATGTGGCGAATGAAGAATAATGAATTGGAAATTACAAATTAATCAGACTCAAGTAAACTTATCTTATTCTCATGACTATTAAAATGGAAGTAACACGTTTCGTTCTTTGATAAGTGAATTAGTCGTAAAGAAATAAAGCAAAAGATCTTGGAAAACAGACAACGAAAACAAGAAATGACATTTGATCAACAATTTTAAAACTAATTTGGGAAGAAAAACAAAAGTGAAATTTTTCAAACAACATAAAGAGCGATGACAAAGAATACAAGGGGGTGGTGAAAAAAGCCTTACTTAAAAAAATACGATCAAAAGTATTTATTGTCTGTAATAATATATTTTATTATTTTCTTTCTAGGTATCTTCTCCATAATGGGTTGTCTCCTTTTTTTTCTTTACTAAGGTAGGATTTATTTTACCAAGCTAGGATTTTTTTTTAATAAGGTAGCATTTTTTTTTTTACTCTTGTAGTATTTTGTTTTTTTTGTTTTTTTTTTTACTAAAGTAGCATTTAATTTTTCCTAAGGCAGCATTTTTTTTTTCTTAATATTTATTTTTTTACTATGATAGCATTTTTTTTTTTTTTTTACTGAGGTAGCATTTAATTTCTACTAAGGTAGAATTTTGGTTTTTCTTAGTATTTTTTTTACTATGGTAGCATTTTTTTTTTTTTTACTAAGGTAGCATTTTGGTTTTGTTTAGTATTTTTTTTTTTTTACTAAGGTAGCATTTCATTTTTACTTAGGCAGGATTTGTAAAATCGAAATCATAATCTTTTTTTCTGTATTACTAAGAGTGAAAGATGAAAAGAAGAGAAAATAACGGTGGTTCGTGAATTTGATGAAATTTTAATTGTGAGTTCAAACTCTGGGACAGGCAGTGTCTACTTGGACTCTGTAGAAACGGAGCAAGAAATAATCAGCAAGTACTAAATAAACGAGTTATCTCTAGATAGACGTGAACGATCTATCCCTGTTAGATAAAAGAGAGGGTCCAATTATAAATTCCCTCTAGGTTGATCGGTTTAGATAAGCATTTGATGATGACCAGATTATACAACGACTATACGTTGTGATAACAACAACCAAGATGAGGATAATATCCCAAATATAAATAATAACACCTCATCCCGGAAATTCAGACAGAAATTAAATATTGAACGTTAAGTGCATTGTTTCATATAACGAGCATTCATAAAATCTTTACAAACATTTACCAATTAAATTATTTCTCAAATTCGTCATAACTATCACGCAATTAAATTGAACTAATATGCACGATTTTTAATACACACTTAAATTACGCAAAAATTTCAAGATTTAAACACACACTGGCGCCATGAGATAATGACGTGACGCCGAAAAAATTAATACATAATTACATAATAAGGCCATAAAATGAACACGTGACGTCTACCCAAAAAATTAAAAGAACATTGGAAAAAATCAACTCCAATAAAAAGCGCATAAATTAATTTTTTTTTAACTTAACATAAAAATAACAAAAATGAGAAAATCGCCAAACAATTGCTGATATCTCCTGACGAGTAGACAGAACGATTACACAAAAGTTCATTTACCATACTTTGGAGTAGAGGTGCTGAATTTAACATCAATCAGCTAAGTGATAAATTTTAAATTTACATTAATCCCATATATATATATATATATATATATATATTATGCATGTTTCCATGCATGGATATGGTCAGAACGAAAAACACCGATAACAATAATAATTCAGAAACAGGCACATATAAAATAAACTGCCAAAACTGTTCTTCACAATACATTGAGGACGGTGCAGAATTTTTTAAAAACGTATCTATGAACATATATATATATATATATATATATATATATATATATATGCAAGGTGGGTGAAAAGAAACTCTCTATTAAAAATTACTTTTTTTAATGTCACCACATTTACATGAAGCAATATATATTATTATGCTAAAGAGGTAGAATTTTATAGGTAATTTCTGTTTTTATTTCCAACTGACAAGTGTCGCCCAGAATGACGAAACGCCTGACATTGAATAAGCGTCTGGCTGTCCCCGTGGTACTAGTGTGGAAATGATGCTGCAGTTTTCAAGGATTTCGTGCTTCACTAGATGCCAAAACCATGAGAAATTATCATTCGAAGCTGATGAGTATGTGATCTGTGAAACATATCTACAGAAGCGGTCGTCCTTCAACACCAACACTGAAAGAAAATGTACAAAATGTAAAATTTTAATACTGTACTATACTTCCATCTTTATGCTATTAAGAAACATCGATTAATAATTGTTAAAGTTATTAACAATTTTAAATAGGGCGTTTCTTTTCACTCACCCTGTTTAGGTGTGTTTGTTGCATCTGTGATAACAAGATATATATATATATATATATATATATATATATATATATAACTCTAAATGTGTGTGTCTAGGGAGGAATGGATATATTTTGAATTGATATACATTGCATTTCAACGCGCAGTTTAAAGGTTACTTGCTTTTATGACACTACGATGCAACGAAGCAAAGTGAAATCAGGATATTATTTTCAGTCAGGTATGTAAGCGTATTATATAATCTCTTAAAAATATAAATCTGTCCGAGTCATATCTATATATGTACTTACACATCTATCTCTTTATATCTCCTTATTTCTTTCTCTCTCTCTCTCTCTCTCTCTCTCTCATATATATATATATATATATATATATATATATATATATATATATATATATATATATGACTATATATATATTCTATACTCAGCTGCTGAGTTAATATATATACATATATATATAATAAATTATAATTATTTTTTTTTATATGGTTCCATCGCTACCCTAAGACTTATATATATATATATATATATATATATATATATATATATATATATATATATATATATATATATATATATATATATATATATATATATATATAAATATATATATATATATAAAATAATTATAATATATATATATATATAAATAATTATAATATATATATATATATATATATATATATATATAGATAAATAATTATAATTATAATATATCTATATCTATATATATATATATATATATATATATATATATATATATATATATGAGAACTCTTATGTAGCGATGGAATCATATTTTAAAAGTATAATTATAATATAGGCTCTACTGTTGCATTGAATACTGTTTTTTAAAATAAAAAAACAAAAATACTAAAGAACTTGATTATTAACCTAACGATTCTTTCCTATTTTTTACACACACACACACACACACATATATATATATATATATATATATATATATATAAATATTTACAGAGAGAGAGAGAGAGAGAGAGAGAGAGATAGAGAGAGAGTGACTAAATGATTAGAATGTTTGCTTTCTGGCCGTGAGACCCGAATTTGTATCTAAATGTTCGATTTGTTATGGAGTTGACTTCCTCATTGGCCTGTGGTGGCACGAAATCATAAGTCATCGTTTGAGCGTGTTGGCCTTATAAAAGAAAAAAATGATCACGTCAAATGATTCGCTCTCTCCCAGAAACTCTAAGACCCCCCCCACCTCCGTATTATATATGCAGTCTAAACCACGCCAGTAATAGGGATTTGCTAGCCCGGTGTCCTTGGAAACAAGTAACCCGCCATTATGTAAGCGAGTGTGCATCAATAAGTCCGTAGGTTTGCACATTGTTATTTGTTGAGTTTTAATCTGAATTTTTTTATATGTATAATATTAAGTGCCTTGACAATAAATATGGTTATTTTGAAAAAAAAATATTTGTGCTAAATAAATTACCTTTTTCATCATCAGGTTACACGTTTATTAATGTACCCCCACACGCGTTCATAATTCTGTGTGTGTGCGCACACGGGTATATGTGTATGTATGTTCATGTGTGTGTGTGTGTGTGTGTGTGTGTGTGTGCAGGCAAAACTATATTGAATACCGTTCTATGTAAGTCAAAGAGAAAGAAAGACGCAAAGGTTTTGGTTTTTGACATCCCTGCTATAAAACCGATATCCCTACCCCTAAGAGATGAGTAAGCGAATAAAGAAAATGTCTTCTTTTTCCCCATTTGTTATGGATTACAGGACTTTCAGAATATTTTATCGAATCCTTTTTAGCCGAGCTATTCGGGTGGAAATTTTGAATGACTTCAGGAAAACCTTGAAACGGGAATCTTTCTATAACAATTTTTTTAATTATTGATAATTTTCCAGATGCTTTCATTATATTTCTTTGGGATTTGTATATTTAATTCGATGGAATTAGGCGCGTATTGATTTCTTTAAATTACTTCTTTATTTGCAAGAAAATAATTTTATTGAACGAATGAAAACTACGAATTTTCAAACAAATTAACAGTTTAAATGTTTTAAACGTCTTCCTTAATAATTTCATGATTTCTTTTTCACGTAAGCATTATGGGGACAAGTTAGATTAGCAATACACGGAGTATTTTATAAATCTTGGAGTGAAAGATAGAGTCTGGTTAGATTAAATTATAAACTTCATTACGACACAATCTCCATTAGCGAGACAAAACATGATTCATGTCAAGCAGCTGGAATTTTTTTACTTTAACCGTATCGATATATAAAATAGATTTTAGCTAATTTCTACAGAGTTTTATTGATTTATTATGTTTTTATGCATCTAAACTTTCGACACGGGAAACACAAATACAAACCAAATGCAATATATATATATATATATATATATATATATATATATAATAGATGGATGTATAAATTGTCGTCCAAATTACTAAAAAAGTTCTTTAAGTGAAACTGCTTCGAAGAAGGAAGAGCGTATTTCCCACGAGCTCCAGTGTTTGACCACAGGATGAATGTTATGATCCCGAATACTGACTTTCCATTTGGAAAAGTAACACTACACGGTTTGACTTTAGTGTCCATCAATTGGCCCTGGACTGAACGACACCAGGTTTATTAGTATCTTTATAGATACTAATAAACTTGGCGCAGTTCAGTCCAGTGGTATGACCTTAAGGTTGGAAGTTGAATTAAATTCTTTAGCTGACATTTTTAGCTGATAAATCCATCAAAACTTGATATCTGCCGTTATTTACATTTACAATTTAGGCCAACACGCTCAAACCCTCTGTCACAATGACGTGAGATCCCATGCCACGACAGGTCGATATAATTAGGAAGCTACCTACCTGAGAAATCGACAATGGTTAGATACGAACCTGGGTCTTACGGCCAGAAAGCGAACATTCGGCCACGCGTCTCTGTCTCTTTCACTGACTCTCTCTCTGTCACTGACTCTCTCTCTGTCATTCTTTCACACACACACACACACACACACACACACACACACACACACACACACACTATATATATATATATATATATATATGAATCTATCTATGTACAAAACACACTTGTCTTTCTCTCTCTCATATATATATATATATATATATATATATATATATATATATATATATGGTGTGCGATGAATAAATTGTCGTCTAAATTACGCAAAAATGAAAATAACATTTTAATAGATATATTTACCAAAATTATACAAAAATATCTTGAAGTACTAAAGAGTAAATTTATTCAATAAAATCGCCATTGACTTCAACCACGCCTCCAGACAACTTCGGAATCTCCTGCAGCTCGTTCAACTGCACCTCACACATAATAATGAGGGGTGGTTGAAGTCTGGGAAGTTAGGTGGCCATATATAAGGGATGATGTGGTCGTAGAAATTGTCTGACAGGCATGACTGCGTTCCCCTACTTGTGTGGCATCGTGCAGAGCCCTCTTGCCAGACAAATGGTCTTCCAGCAGCCACCCTCTTGACCCAGCGCACTACCTCCTCAAGACACTTGATGTAGGCTTCCGTGTTGAGTCTGAGGCCCTCACAAACAAATTCGGAAGTTCTTTTCTTATCAGAACGATTAGAGTGAGTTCT
The DNA here is from genome assembly GCA_903632075.3 of Acanthosepion pharaonis. Lineage (NCBI taxonomy): Eukaryota > Metazoa > Mollusca > Cephalopoda > Sepiida > Sepiidae > Acanthosepion > Acanthosepion pharaonis. Next base: position 3,631,191 of record CAHIKZ030005388.1, on the reverse strand, counting down.
CCATTCCGTTAGCTTCTGCTCGTGAACCATTACTTTATGTGACAGGCTCCCGAAAGGATGCTTTCCCCGATCACTTTAATATAAATCTCTCCAAGTCTCAGGTTAACAGTTATCTTTCTGCATAAGGTAAAATTTAAATATGAGTGACCCTTGGTTTTTGTATTCAGTGAACCACAATAAGAAAATAAAGTATAATGTATTAGTGTTGATATCTATTAAAACTAAATTCATCACAATCCCTCACTCTAAGGTACCTTCGATGATCTAAGGTACCTTCGATGAACGTATTTCAAAATCTTGAGAATCTGACATGTCATCCGAACTCCTACAAAAGAAATCCGAGATCAGGTAAGCATTCTGTATTGAAATATTCTTGGGAACTTGCGTCATTCCACTTTTCAAAATCTGACCAAATGACCAAACATTAGAATTTTTTATCGCTTAATGGTTAGACCGAGAACTTTTCTTTCTGTATATATACTATATTTACTTATGATATATATATATATATATATATATATATATATATATATATATATATATATATATATATATATATGCACAAGATGGTACTGAAAAGATCTTTGCTGGACGAAGATGCGTTTTAAAAATGAATTCTTATTTAGTCAACTTTTAAGAAAACGGTCGAGCTGAGAACTTTTCATCACCCACTTCAAGAGTATGTTTGTATCTAAAAGGAATTGTCACATTGATTTGTAAATAATTTCTTATTTTTTGAACTAAAATCCGAATTTGAAATTGCTGCAATCTAATTTTTGGTAATTCTTTTCACTTCTTGTGAGAAACTTTGCGTTTTACAATTTGTAGGAATAGAAAAAAAAAGTGATAATAAAAGTGTCACTGCCAATTCCACTTTGCAAAGATGGATATCGCAAAATCTACAAGGAAAAGCCACTGAACGCAAAGAATGAGAATTTAATTTACACTTGTAAGTTTTTTGTTCACTCACAAGAAAAAAAAGATCTTTTTCTGTTGCTGTTAAGGTAATTGCTTCACTTGTTTCCGGATTAAATTAAAAAAAAAGTATGGCGTTGGCCATTCTCTTTATTTACAGCAATCTCTAATCAAAATGTCGACGGTGTTACTATTACTGTGACATTTTCATCACTAATATAACAAACATTCTCTGCTATAGACCGGGAAAACATTTTTTTAGCAATAGTTTCGCTTTTATAAAATTACGAGCCTATTTCATTAAAAAATTATGTTAATGTTTATTGATTTCTGTATTCACTTCTGCTTCATTTAAATTTAATTATGTTATATATATATATATATATATATATATATATATATATATATATATATATATGGTGTATCAAAATACTTTTACAAACTTTTGTAGCGGGTTCCTCACACCAAAACAACGAAAAGTTCATATAAATATATGATCGAGAATTCTTCGTCTTTGAGTTATTATGGTTAAAGAAAGTTTATGGGAGATGGCGTTGTATTGCCATGTAGACTAGATTACATTTGTCATTCGTGTACATTTGTCTGTCTTCAACGTTTAACGTGTGTAGTAGTGAGTTAACTGAGAAGTGTTTAACAATAGCAATATGTCCATATCGTGAGCAGGCAGATATGATTTTTACATACGGCCGCGCGAATGGTAATAGACGCGAGGCTACACGGCTGTGTCAGATTGCGTTTCCAGACCGAAGGCAGCCGAGTTATTTAAACTTTGCTGCTGTTTATCGTCACGTTGCTGAGACAGAATCCGTAAACAATCAAGGAAGACCGAGATCCGCTTGTATGCCTGACCACGAAGAACACATTCTACAGACTGTAGGAGACGATCCAGATATCAGCACGCGTCAAGTGGCCTTAAAATACCATACATCGCGTGAAGAGTACTTCAAGAGTAGCTACTGTATCCATATCATTTGCAACGTGTGCAGGATCTTACAACTCCTGGTCACTTATCACGGGAGAACTTTTACCAATGAATTATTGCACTAACCGTTACGAATGAAGCGAAATTTGGAAGAGATAGAATAACAAATATACACAACCAACATCTGTAGACGGATTGGAATCCGTATGATATAACACAGGCTAGACACCAACATCAGTTTACGGTTAATGTGTGGGCTGGAATTGTAGGTAACTGTCTGGTAGGACCATAGTTCTGTCAGTATGTTTTACAGGAGATGTCTACAGGGACTTTATTTCGAACACACTTGCTAGAGGATGTAGCCCTGCTAATCATCATCCTTATTCGATCGTAGTATGGATCACCGAGCCAATGCGAACGATACTTCTTTTAGCTGTATAGTATATGCTACGCCAGTGCTACATAGAATTTTGAATTCAAAGTTACTTTCACCTAGACTGGTTGCCACACATGGCTATAGAGGGGAAAGGAAGAGGATTCATATCTTTCTCAAAGTCAGTGAATGTAACGGATCCGACTGAAATTCGAACTCTGCTCTCCGATTCCTCAATTCCACATTACTCAACATGTGGTTTTAGCACATTTTAGTCACATTGTTCGCGATGCACTCGCTGACTTCTAACATGAAATATGGTTAGGTAGGAAAGGACCGGTTCCATGGCCTGTACGTTCTCCCGACCTCAATCGTTTGAATTTTTATCAGTGGGGCCACCTAAAACAATGAGTCGATGCAGCAGGCATTAATAATGCACAGACGCTTCAGCAAAGTGTCAAGGAGACCTGCGAAACCATTCGACACTCTGTGGGAGTATTTGAAAGGGTCCGCCATTCAGTGATCCAACGGGTGCGTACGCGTATAGAAGCAAGCGTAAGACCATTTGAGCATTTGTTATGAGTTGCTGTGTTGAGGTACAACGATGACTTTTTGGACATATGTTTATGTGGACATTTTATCTCATTTTCGTGTCAGGAACCCGTCCAAAGTTTGTAAAAGTATTTTTAATACACTATATATATATATATATATATATATATATATATATATATATATATAAATGTGTGGGTGTTTGCGTGTATGTATGTGTGTGTAATAGAATTTTTTATAGATTTAAATAATTTCACATAATAATTCATCGAGTTTAGAAAAAAGAATCCTCAACAGAATGCGGAAAGCACTGGACGGTCGTTTCGATCTTTTTTGGGACTCGTCAGCAGTAGGGAGCATCCACGAGCGGGAATCGAACCCGGAAGGATACAACGCAAGCGTCATACCACTGATACAGCGGGCCTCGGTGACGAAGAGGAAACTAACCAGACTCAATATAGTGCAGCTACTCTTAAATCGGCCTCAAGTGTAACGTCTTCTATATATATATATATATATATATATATATATATATATATATATATATATGTGTGTGTGTGTGTGTAAAAATATATAGAAAATAGGAAAGAACTCGTTAGGTAAATAATCCAAAGTTCTTTAGTATTTTTGTTATTATTTTTTTAAAAATAGTGCTCGATACAAAAGTAGAGCATAAATATAATTATTTATTTAAAAATATGATTCCAACACGCTACATAAGAGTTCTCATGTTTCAAAACAAGAGCTGAAAACTTCAATATAATTATTTGAATTAAATTGAATTAAAGTACTAAGCTCTGTTCCATCTTCAAGCGAAATTTTTTTTTGAATAACTTATTTCTGAAATTTACATGTTTTATAAGCATATTCATTATTGAAATCAAAATTTCTATGGTAACGGCTAGAGCAATTGTTTAAAGAAAAGGAGCGTAAGGTGTTAATAATTTGTATCAATATCTTAGTTACATTCACAGATGTCAAGTCAGAGTAAGGTTGGGGTGTCTGAATTTAAAGCGGAAGATGACATCGCCTAGTCTGGTTAAGTGTCTCTGGAGATTTATTTATAGTTATAATTTATTTTTTTCTGAAAGGGTTTTGTGTATATAAAAACTGTCGTAAATCGCTGACATTTGTTTTTTGACGACTTCATAAAGGGTTATCTTTTTTGTAGGGCATTTAAACTATTTATTAGGACTATGGATTTTAAAAATTATTTTATTGTTTGTTTGTTTTTATGCTAATTATTCAATGCAAAAATTTGATGATGTCGGCAAAAAACCGTTAACTCATGTCTATTGTTTAATAGATTTTTATTATTTAGAAACTTAATAATGTGTAGTTTTTCATGTAGGCATGTAGGGTGTTTTTATTAAATATTTTACAAATCTACTATTAGTAGGAAAGTGTTTTTCAATTAAAGCTAGGAATTTCTGTTCTAGCTTAATACTAATCATTTGATTGAACGGAGGGGTATACCAAATGATTTTTTTTCCTGTTTTTTTTTTTACGGTTAGTACAATTGTTTCTATAATTGATATTAGCATTTTTGTATCCACTATTTTTTAGGGCTGCATTATAAAAGTAGCACAGTAACTTTTATAACGCAGCCCTAAAAAATTCCTCAGGGAATGAAACTCATTAATATAAAAGGCTTTCCTCTTTTCATTTACCGTATATACTCGCGTTTCATACGACCTTTGAAGACCTAATTTTGAAGCTAATTTGACGACAGTAAATGGATGTAGTTTGGTCAACGGTGTAGCTAGGACCATCAGTACACACGCTAAATTTATATCTTGTGTATGATGGGCTCCCCTTAAAATTAGGTTCAAAATTAGGTCTTCAAAGGTCATATGATACGCGAGTATATAAGATATATTGTCTTTACAGGTACATTTTATTTATATCTGATTTTTTACACACCCACACTCAAACGTACGCACTCACAAATATACATATATATGAATTATTGTTGGGTTAACTTTCCATCCTCTTCCATATTAGTATACACCATCCTTGGCCGGTTAAGTGGCTCTTAATGTCCATTATGGCTGATATGGAATATCTATGATGATTGGGATATTTTGTCCTTGTGATAACATTCTCGCATTGAATAAAAGACTCAAAAAACACATTACTAATGGTGTATTGGATATAGGAGTTTGTTATACATGTGTTACTGTCATCTAGTAGTCACGCGTTCAATCCTTAGATCTGGTAGTGGTGCATCAATTCAGCAGGAACGAACAACAACTGATATCACAAGGGCAAAATATCACAATAATTAAGAGATATCACATATCAGCCAATCAATGGGTGACCAGAGGGTATTTTGTTGAAACGTATCTATAATAATATCTGTATGAACCAAACCTGAGACCAACAGCTGTAAATATTAGATCGGTGATTGAAAGTAAAAAAAATATGATGTAAACACAACGTTATCAAAAGGGTCAACATTATAATATAAAACACATTAATAGGCATTGATAGGAAATCGAAGAAAACCTGATACGGAAAAGCTGGTGGGTGGGGGGAGGTAAACTTGAAAATCCCCTAATAATGGTAAGGATTTAACAAAATATCTATTTCCTTATGGTTATATTACGCTGAAACACTGTTTCTCGTCCTATCACCGAAGTTAAGCAACGTCGAGCTTGGTTAGTACCTAAAAAGGTGACTGCATGAGAATATACCTTCCCCTCGCTTTCAATATGACCCATGAGTGTTAAGTTTTCCAGGATCAACTTCACTTCTTCTGTCTTCTGTATCCCATCAGAACATGGGTGATCATGATTCTTCAACTGTAAGCAATGTTTATCATCTTACTGTTCTTCCCGGTCCATTTTCTGCCATTCGTTTACCAAATATCTTTACGTAGGGTATTCGCTGTTTCCTTCTGCTGCTTTTGTCTGAAATTTCCTGGGAGTACCAAATCCTCCAAGCCTACTTTCCTCAATTTTCAACTGTTTTTGAAAAAAATCTTAAACACAAGTTCTTTAAAGCTTCCTCGTTGTTTACATGTTACGTCTATGATATTCTTAGCACCCTTCTGTAGAACGACATCTATGTAGCCCGAACTTTCCTCTTCAAAGTGTCTAGCATTCCCTGTCTTATTGGAGGATTGGTATTACATAGCAGTTCAACACTCTTTTTGTTTGTTTTTAACAAAATTTTTCTGATTCTTTCCGCTAATCTGATGCGCTCTTTCTATATATATATATATCAATGTCGTTTTTTTCTATTTTCTGTTAAAATATTTCTGAGATATTTGAAAGAGTAAATAAATAAACAATGGCAGAAAATTAGTAACTAAGGAAGACGAATTGAAACAAAGTTTGGCAGCATTGATCACATGTGATACAACGTATCTTATTTATGTATTCTGATGTTGAAATTAGAATAGCAATAATAGAAATACTGATGATAATGATAACAATGCCTGCAAAGAGAAATTAAAGAGGAAGAGAGTGGAATATGGATTAGCAAAACAAAACTACTTTCATTTGCATCGATTAAGGAGATCTGATATCAGGCCACTTTCATTTCCATTCCTATTACCATTAATGACTGAAGACAATCGGAATTTATTCTGTATGATCTCTACCAAGTAGATTCAGAGAGAGAGACAGACAGACTAAGAGAGAGAGAGAGAGAGAGAGAGATGGGAGAGGAGAGATGGAGAGAGAGAGAGAGAGAGAGTTCTTCTTTGTTCTAAAATTTAGAAATTTGGTGCCGGCGGTTATTCAAATAGGAAGTAAACTAAAATTTACGTGCCAGTTGAATAAAACAAACTCTGACATTTGGCAAGAAAATTAGCGAAAGGGAAAGAGTTCAACACACAGATTGAAGTTGTGATGGCATTTGAAAGTAAGATAAGACGTGGAAAATTTTTTTTTTATTTTTGTTCCGTTGTAATTCGCTGCATATCAAAATAAACTGTTATTGTTTTATTTTTGTCCAGGAGAGTTTTTATATTAGTGGAAAGTGTTGAAGTCTCCTCACAACATACATATACAAACACTCAAACACACACACAAGCATATATATAAATTATATGTGCGCATGTGTGTGAGAGAGAGTGTAAGATAGTATGAGAAAAAGACCAAACTGTGAAACAACCTAATAGAAACTAAGGCAAACAATAATGGACATGAATACGAATAAATAATTTCGTCTCCACGTATAAAATAAACATGAATAAAAGAGCAATGTTATTGATGCGTGAATTTCGCATTGTATGTGAGAATGAATGTGATAGTTTATTTGTTAATAAAGTACAGATGCAGTTGGAAAAAATTTCTCTTAAAATTGATGCATTTGAAATGGACAGAGTAACAGATTTGCATACACGCGACTAGATCTACAATTGTAGACCTACTGTAATTAATATTTTGAAAATGTTAATTATTCAAGAAATATCTATGCGCACAGACTATATTGATGCATATATATTCATAAATACATTTATGCATACCTGAAATATGTATGTATATATATATATATATATATATATATATATATATGTATGCATATATATATTATACATATAACTATACATATAACTTTTGTAATATATATATAACTATTTATATATATAACTTATATATATATTTATATATATGATTTGTTTTATATATATATATATATATATATATATATATATTTATATATAACTATATATAACTTTGTAGCGAGAGATGTGACCTGATGAACCAAAAAAATATATATTCTGGAGAAATACATTATAGTTATGTAACCTTAAGGTTGTCTGTTTTTTTTTTATTTGATTAATACATATATATATATATATATTAATACATGATTCATTAAATAATATAGACAAGTTTTGTCTAATTAGTTTAAGCAATATCCTTACATAACGTCTGAAATTTAATAACATTATCAGTGAAAAACGAAAGAAAATCACCACGTCTATATATACTACACTAAATCCAACTCAATTGTTCGCAATGATTCTTCCCTGGCTGTTAGCGATTTGCAAAAAACCAACATAGTTTACAAATTCAAATGCCCTCTGTGAGATTGTATCTCCATCGAATTAAATAATATTTACGTTGGTCACACCACAATCTCGCTTTCACGACGCTTAACTCTCCATTTGAAGGAAAATCCCAACATTTTTAGACATTTAAAGCTACATGACTGTCCAGATACACAATTCCAGAAAATCCTTGTTGAAAATACAACTATACTTAAGCATGAACACAATAAACAAAAACTAAAAATTCTTGAAGCTATTTACATAAAACAGTTGAAACATAAACTGAACAATATAAATTAGGAAAATTCCACAAATATAGTTAAATGCTTATAGTTGATAACAGAAGCTATTGGTTTATACCAATTGGTTTCCATACTTAACATTTTCCTTCATTTTCACTCTCACGTGGTCAAGTGTGACGTGATTAACTGCAATGCAATATTTTGCTTCCTGTATTTCATATGCACGAATTTATCGCTGCATAGCATCGTTGCATAGCAATCTTCGATGTAAACAAACAATCATTGTTGCAGAAATTACCATCTTTAATCTCCGATGATGGCTTATGTAAGCCGAAAGCTTAGAAAGGATTAAGAATAAAACATCTATCAACATGGTGATTTTCTTTCGTATTTCAATAATAATATTATTAAGCTTATTAGACGTTATAAAAGGATTTTGCTTAAAATAAATAGACAAAACTTGTCTATTTATTTAATGAATCATGTGTTAATGAAAAATGCTGCCTATATACACGCACAATGGATATATATATATATATATATATATATATATATATATATATATATATATATATATATATATATATATATATATATAAAAAGTGGAGAAAAATACACATTATAACCAAAAACTTTTGCAGCTTCTCTCTACTCTTTAAAATATACAATTTCCTCCAGTTGGAAAAACTTTAACTTCTCCCTTATATATATATATATATATATATATATATACAAACACACACACACACACACACACACACACACACACACACACACACACACACACACACACACACAGACACATATATATATATATATATATATATATATATATATATATATGATAAAAATGTTCTTTTAAGGAATGCTGTATTTATGGAAAAGTGCTCTCAACATCAGAGATATAGCAGATATAAATATATATGTGGACAATGATGTTTACACCGAACGAGAGACATTCTGTTTCATGTTTGAACACAATCTTCAGGCCAGATCATTGTGTTCAAACATGAAACAGACTGTCGAGTGTTGAGCTCAGGGTCCATATATATATATATATATATATATATATATATATATATATATATATATATAATCTTTCATGAAATGTGTTTATGTATATAGGTAACAATATATGAACACACACACACACACACACACACACACACACACACACACACACACACACGTATTTGATTAAAAAGAACCGATAATGTCAGTATGCTTAATTCTTTTTATTTTATTTTACCAATTTTCGAATAGGTTGCTGTGTACCTTGATAAAAATGTAAACTGTTCGCGGTCAATGTCTTGTTCAAGTATTTTCGACCGTTTCAATCATTTTGAAGAACAAATGTGGAGACTGTGTAGTAGCCAGAATTCCTTTGTCTATATCGTGATATTCTTTCTTCTACCTACAAACTCTCTGTCTGTCTGTCTCGCTTTCTCTCTCTCTCTCTCTATATATATATATATGAAAGAAAATATGTATGGCAAACTTGAAAAAAGAATCTGTGACGGGTTTTAACCCATGAAATTTGTTACACATTTCTGTCAAAACTGTTCTTGATATATATGAAAAAATATGTCATTATCCCATATATATATATATATATATATATATATATAAAGAGAGAGAGAGAGAGAGAGAGAGAGAGGGGTGCGATCAGTAAGTTGTTGCCATTTTAAAATTTTAATTTCGCGGATGCGCGTTGTTTGTTTTTAATTTTGTCGACTGCACAGCATAGTAGAGTCATTTGGGCAATGTCCGTGAGTAAAAGATCACTGTGATGCAATTTACTCCGCCAGAAATTTGGAAACGACATACTGTTCTGTTTTGCATTCGCGCTGGAAACTCCAATACGAACATTTCAGAGTGTTTGGGTGTCAGTCCGAGGAGAGGGCAGAGGATTAGGAAAGAATTGGATAATGTCCAGTCATCATCATGGTGTTTGGAGTGATGACTAGTGATGGCAACGTTATCTCCATTCATCTTCACACAGGGCTTCAGACTCAACACGAGGGCCTACATAAAGTGCCTTGTGGAGGTAGTGTCCTGGGTCAAGAAGGTGGCTGCTGGAACATTTTATGTCTGGGAACAGGACTCTGCACCATGTCACACAAGCAGGAGAACCCAGTCATGGCTATCAGACAATTTCTGCGATTGCATAACCCCTTACATTTGGCCACCTAACTCTCCAGATTGCATCCTTCTTGATTATTATATGTGGGGTGCAGTTGAGCGAGAGAGCTACAAACATGTTTGTGGCACCAAAAATATACTGAAGGCAAGGATTATGGCAGCATTCACCAAGGAGACCGTCCAGAAGAGATGTAGAAGATTTGAATTTGGTCTGGAAACCAATGTCGATTTTATTGAATAAATTTAATCTTTATTATTTCAAGATATTTTTGTCATTTTGTATCTGTTAAAATGAGATGTCAGTGTTTTTTTTTTTTCATTTTTGTGTAATTTAAACGATAATTTAACTATCACGCTCTCTCCCTCTCTCTCTTTATATAATCGGTCTCACTCTATTATTTCTTTCCCATTTGTCTCCGTGGATGAAAATAGCTTTGAACCCTGCAATTACCATTAGTGTCTGTAATAGGAAATATAAAACTATATCCAACTGATTGAAACCTAAGAACTGTTCTTAAATAGACTCGTCAGATCGAGACATTCATATGGATGTCATGAATACCGCCCAGCTCATTGAGAAATATTTAAACCTTCTGCTTCCTACATACTACTTTAAATAAAAGGTTAGCAAGGAAAGCCTCGTCATTTCTTGTTATAAATTTTGATCGTTTATTTAGTAATTTGTGTGGGTCTGAGAGGGTAGCTGCTGTCGTCTCCTCTAGACAGTTTTGTGTAGGATGATGATGTTTTCTTTATATATATATATATATATATATATATAACAAAGTAAACTTAATGAGCCAAACAAACCTTCCTAGGTTTCATCTACGTGTATCGTCAGTGCAGACAGGCTAAAGATGTGCAATCAGAACAGGAAATATAAACCTAGAACACAAAAAATAACCATGTGACCAAAAAAAAAAAAAAGAAAGAAAAAAAAAGAAAAAAAAAAGTAACACACCAAAGGGGGGTAGAGAACTTATTTATTCAAAACAAAAAAAAAACGAGAAGAAACCTATTGCAGCAACCAGCGTTTTCTATGTTTACACTTACTTAAGATTTCCGTTTTTAAATTTAGCAAACTGTTAGGTTCCTTATATATATATATATATATATATATGAAGAAATATAGTTTTAAGGTGTGCTATATTTATGGAATAAAGTGTTTCAATATCAGGGATAGAGCGTGTGTAAATATAAAAGTGAACATTGAAGTCAACACTTAGAGGCTGTTTACTTATATATATATATATATATATATATGAACAAAAATTTTATACCAGCGATTTATATATGGCGTTGAAAATGACGAAGCGCATTATTTTGAAGGAAAACTTTTCGTTCACGACTTCTTCAGGAATATTCTGGTTAAATAAGGAGGTACGACTCAAATAATTTTATTACTAAAAACAACAAATCGGTGTAAATTACCCACACGTATTGACATTTGTCAGTTTCGCCGTTTTGATTATTGAAAATATTTTCGATTCTCACCCATCGAAGTGCAGTTGAAATGCACTGAAACCAACTTGCATCTTTGTAGTGAGTAAAATGGTTTTGTCTATATGATAAAATTATAATAAATAAATAAATATATATACATATATATTGTTCTATATATATATATATATATATATATATATATATATATATATATATATATGTAGTCATCCACACACAGTTTCGTTGTATCACAGCTCGCCAGTGTGGCTAGACATCCGATTTGGCATCAGTCAGAGATTCGACTCCCAAGCTATCGTCGCACGGTAGAGTGGAAGGGACGAAAGACATCAGCAGCTAGAAGAGCTCGATTCGAGTAGAATAAGTCGGATCAAACTGAGGTTACTCCCATATCTACTTATATATATATATATATATATATATATATATATATATATATATATAATCTTATTTTATTATGTGGCTTCATGCCTTTACAATAAAAATGATATTAACTAACCGAAGGTGGAAGTATGTTAAGCATATATTTATATGATAAATAATATACCATGTGGATTTCTGTTCATGTGTTTTTTATGATAAATGTTTTTAATAACTTATTTTCTAGTGAAAGCATTTATTATGCAGCTGGAAGTTTGCTCGGCACATTGCAAATGAATATAATAGAATAGTTATTAATATTATTTTTTTCATTCATTTCGCATATATAAAGATGTAAAAAGATAACAAGCACAAAAGAAAAACAAGATATTTAAAAGTCATTAACTGATGGACGCACAGCTTTGGAAGTTGAATCAATCTGAAAAATTATAAGAGAACACTACAAAAAAAAAAACAACAAAAAAACAAATAAAAAAACGCTAAAGCACCTGAATGATTAATTTTGATATCATTCATTAAATTCATTTTGTCGAATTCTATCTGACAGGAAATAGATAACTAAACAATGATCAGAAAATATATGTATCCGTATATTTTGATATCTGTATACACGGAAAAAGTGTTATATAGGAATAAAGTGTCGCTGCCGACACGTGAGCTTAAACATAAATCGCCACTGAGCAAACATAGGCGATCCCATTACTGAATTACGTAGACCACATCACCATAGAAGAAACGCATATATAGGAAGTCGCATAACGTCTAAATGATCAATATTTCTAGTCTATCCTCTATTACTATACGGATCGTCATTTCTAGTCTATCCTCTATTACTATTCGGATCGCATTTCTAGTGTATCCTTTATTACTATACTGATCGCCATTTCTAGTCTATCCTTTATTATTATACGGATCGCCATTTCTAGTTTATCCTCTATTACTATACTGATCGCTATTTCTAGCCTATCCTCTATTACTATACGGAACGTCATTTCTAGTCTTTCCTCTATTACTATTTTTATCGCAATTTCTAGTTCATCCTCTATTACTATAGGGGCCGCTATTATCTACTCTATTCACTATACTATTTCTCTATACGTATTCGGTGGTTAGTTCCGAGCGAATATTATCAAGCAAGTACTATTACTTCGAGTGTTATTCGAAGGCGTCTGATACCAGTACTGTTCAACGGCGTTACTATACTTGTAACTGCTATTATAAAGTCTCTACTAAAACAAGCATTACGAAAGTGACAACTTGTATTCATTGACATCACCAATGTTGGCAACGAGTATTCGTTGACATCACAAAAAACAGAGGTCTCATCAATTTACAGGTGAGCTGCTTTGATGTAACCGTAAGTTCCATGCTAATTGTTGCCTTTCTCGCTTGTGGAAGTCCCTCCAGGCTCTATGCTTTCTTGCCAACGTAATTCTAAAAAATTAAATGCAATGTCAATCGCTATCTCCTGTTCGCCTGATTTCTCTCTTCTCTTCTGCTCATCATTAATGTTTCTGTTCCTAATTCTTCCACACCCCTTGTGATTTAGAGGCATTACTGCCTTGCTCAGGGTTGATTCCGTTCTTTTTTTTAAAAAAAGAAAAAAAAAGTTACTTGCACATCATCATTGCAATGTTTTAGTTTTTTTGTTGAAGCAAGACAGAGCAAAGTGGGTCCTGCCAGGACAGAGGATCTTGGTTTATCTCCCCACATACACCTGTCAACATACTGAGACTTGTCATAATAATTTGAAGCAAGGTTTTACAAGACCGGATACTCTTCCTGAAGTCTAAATCAGGTAGGACAATTACACCTTGCGTTTTTATCGAGACAACATCTGTAAGAAGGTTACCATTCAAGATTTCAGACCCCATTCTAAACTTCTATCTATCTATCTATCTATCTATCTATCTATCTATCTATCTATCTATCTATCTATTTCAGTTCATATCTAAGAGCATTTTTTCAAGCCGTTCGTTATCTATCTATCTATCTATCTATCTATCTATCTATCTATCTATCTATCTATCTATCTATCTATCATCATTCTGTTGGAGTCTGTTCTAATCTATCTATCTATTGGCTCCTATAAGACGTTCATGTTCCTTTTAACAGATTTTGTTTTGTTTTGTGGGGTGACATGCCACCCTTCTCACCAGCAGAAAAACTGGTTTAGATGCCAACCACTCTTCCGCCATAAAAAAAAATCGTATGCTTGTATATGATGGAGCGTGTATCTTCAGTCGACATTTCACCTTCTTTCCTGTGTAAACAATGCACACATCAAAGGCACAATAGAGACACTTGTCCTTGTAAATGGAGTGCATTATGCAGGTCTGACGTCATCATCAGTAATCGGCGCTTGTACCAAAATCTCATCACCTTGTCGTATCTCCCATCGGTTATTGAACGCTCACATAACGTAACGTTTAGAGTTTTATGGTTTCCTGTTTATTTTAGCCTTTCTCCTTTGATTACTTTTATCTTTTCAATGCAATCTCTAAAAAGATAGATCTCCTGAATTTCCCTTTCATTATTTCTTTGTTTCCAAATCGCTTTTATCAGTAATAGTTCTTTTCCGGTCGTAATTTCTTTGTTAATGCTCTGACTACAATTTCAACAGCTAAGAGTAGCATTTGAAGCCATTATTCATGTTGTAGAGTGTCAAGCAATATTAGGAGAGGCATAAGTTTTGTTTTTTTTTAAATAAAGATCAGTTGGAAGTAGTTATCCTGAAGTATCTGTTGGAAAAAGAAGAGTCCAGGAAAACGAACAGTACACTTGGTTCCAATAATAGAATACTAATGCAATGAAATATTTCTCAATTAAATTAAAACTCCAAAAGAATCCGATTCAAAATCAGTTCGACTGATTCTTTTTTAAAGATAAAACTTGTACCAAAACAATTATTCATAAAAGATTTTTGTTTAAATTTCTGGGATTGGGAGTTATCCTTAATTACACTATTTATATTCGAACTATTGTCCTCACCATTGTTGATGTTTTTATCAGGGGAATTTGAATTAAACACTTTATTTAATCTACGCGGTAGACTGTTCTCGTTTCATTGCTCATATTTAGGCAACAAGTGAGCAGTAACTAAGAGGTACTAAATAAAAATAAGAACCAGAGCCGATATCCCTAGAAATGGCGAGTGAGAAGTGAACACTCTACCTCCGTAGAATAAATAAGGGTTCAGTTAAAAATTCCCTGTATGTTACACAGATCGATATACACCTGAGGAAGGCCGGAGAGCATAACGGCTGAAACGTTGTGATAACAACAACAAAGATGAGGAAAATATTCAGAATATATCTAGTGTTAATAGAAGTTTCAGTTTTTAGCTTCGAACATTTTCAGAATTAATTTGAACATTTCATGGTTGGGTACCATTTTTGCTGCTCATTTTTGGAAAAAAGATCAATTTACGATCTTGGCTGATCGGAAAATTTAGTTAATAAAGGTCGTAGCAACCCATCGATTTTCAGTTAGACCGAACAGTTTATGTCAGCTAGTCGAAATAAAATATTTTTATAAGAAAAAAAATGTTTTTGAGTCAAAAATTTTAAAACGGAAGTACCGAATTTTCACAATTTATTGTTAAAGTTCAAATGAACTCTAATACATTTTAGTAAACCTGATAATTAAGGTGACATAAAAAATGAAAGCCTAAAATCTTCTGTTTTATATTCATAGATTTATCCCATCACTTTTATCCGTTCACTACGGAAGGAAAACAAACACATCGGGAGCATTTTGTTTTCCAACTAATGCCATCCCAATTGAATTCACCAATTCCATTGTACATGATACTGCTAGAATAACATTGAATATGAAAGACAATAAAAAAAGAGAAAATTTTTAACATAGTTCTTATGTTCACGAAGGTTTTATTTCTGCTGTTTGTTTATTAAATGATTTGATGAAAATACTTGTTGGACTTGGTATATATAATTATGTTATTTTTAAAGACTTAGTGTCTGATTGTTATTTCAAAACTAGTATTTCTCAATAAGCAAACCAATATTTGTTGGTTTAAATACGAATTGAGAGGTTTCTACGATTTTTTTTTGAGAAATATTGTCATCGGTCAATATCATATATACAGAAAACAAATGAGAAAAATGCATTTTTCCGTACAGCAAAACGATGCTTAACGAAGAAAAAGGTCATTTTCAGATTCAGCGCCTTCGAATTTGCTAAAAACGATGTTTGGTATCTCGAAACCATTTAATTTTTTTTGTTGTTGACCAGTGTAATTTGTATTGCAACTTTGCTGGGTGGACATAGTTATAGTTTCTGAAAGAGAGGGCATAATTCAGCGTGATTATTAGTTAAACATATCCAGTACAGTCTTGATGACTTCCGAAAAGTTTTGTCTCCCTAAATTCGTTCACAAGGCTTAGAGTCAAACTGTACAGTAGTTTTTAGGTATGCCGCAGGTTGGGATCGTTTTCCCAGGTTATCAAGGGATGGTCGAAACGCTAGTGCTGTAGCCACCAAGCCCACGCACACATTAGAAGCTAGAATTGATGAACTGGCAGTGCCACATTGATCATTTAGTCAATTTTTAGTTAGCAAGTTTGACAGTGTTAGGTTTTATTATTTCGTCTGCTGTTTTGACTAGAAATACAGTTTCGAAACACCACAAAAAACCTCAGATAAAACAAGGACAAAATTTGAAGTTACCGTTATTTCGAGTCTTAAGAATAATGCTCTAAATGCGTATCACACTTGGACACTGCCGGCTCAGTTTAGTCTGACTGAAAGCAACAAGTATAAAACACCCAGTGAGGATTCAACTCACCACTCAGTAGCAATGGTTCCCCAGATTAGAACGCTAAACATTACCCTACGCCGAGGTGCTCCTATATTCGTTAATTGATTACGGCTTATCAACCCCTTGTATGTTATTTAAAACCATAAAATATTTTTACAGTGTAAGAATTGTTTTCGAGATCATAATATTTTAGTGATTCATCTCTTCTTCTCCCAGGTATGGGTTAATTAGTAAGAAGAGGTAAATTCATACATTTTCCAAGGGTATTTGCGCGTAAATGAATATAACAAACCCAACGAGGACGGAAACTACGATTAACAACTCTGAGCCATTATCCATTACACCACCCACACATCCAAGCTTACGGCAACTGGTGTTCATAAACAGTCACCCATCTAGATACTAACCAGGCTCGACGTTGATTTACATCGGTAATCGTACGGGGCCACGATTTTCAACACGATGCGGCCGTAAGCTATATTCTTTAATAAGCTGGGATTAGCAAAGATATATGGCAAAAGCAATTCCGATTTGGTGGTGTGTCTGTGTTTCTAATACCTGCTTACAAAATGTCCGATACATTTATCATGTGGATATAATTAATTAATCAGTATATACTTTTAATCATGTCTGTCTCAATTAGGTGATGCAATGTTTTCTAGCATATTTTTTTAACAAAGTTTGTTATTAACATAAATTCATATTAACATAAATTCATCATTATTTAGTTATTTAGTTTTTCTTCTTGTTTTCTTTAAATGAATTCAAAATTACGCGTGTATATCCTATTAGAAAACATAATTTTTAATTCAAAGAATTCTTCGAGAAGGTTTTCGATATCTTTAAATTCTTGGAACTATAAAAACGTATGTAAAAAACATTACAATTCTATATCCCCTACCCCAACATAAAGCGAAGACTAATAACTAATGATATGTTCGGTGCGACTTTTCCTGATATGCCTTCATTTTAGCGTATTTGTGGCGACGCTATGTCTGGTGTAGGGTAATAAAAATCGAATGTTCTGGAAAAAAGGACTGAATTTAAGAGGAAGATAAATATTTTCTCCATACAAACAATGGCTGCCCTTTCTTTGAGGAGCATCTTTAAGAATTTGAGAGTTACTGTGGCGTTGCACTTTGGACCAGAACTTGTTTGGTTTTTGATGCCGCTTCTTGGGTAATCTCTGTGACTGGAAGAAGAAAAATGTATCGCAATCGAATTGTGTTTAAAAAATCACGAAGGTGCTGGTAGTGTAGCTGTTATCAAGAAATCATAGTTCATTCATATGCTTCAACCCTTACATGTCACAGTTTCTATTAGACTTATGAAAAAAATATAGAGAGAACAAAAACTGTCAAATAGGGTTCATAACCTTGTATCGCTGGCCAGGGTAGATTGTTGCTAGTTCGCCCAAAGTATTTTATGCAGCTTGAACTCATAGCTCCTGCTAGCTTAATTAGGGAAAGAGGGATGAGAGATCCCAGCCCACACTCATCCTAGACCAAAATATTTGTGTCAAGACTAATCGGGGTTGGACTGAAGCATCAACACCAAGCGCTTTTTGCTGTCATGCAAAATTAAAGTCATTTTTTCATTCTCAGATCGTTTAATTAGCAAAATCGTATATTGCTGCATAATTACATGTACATCAGGTCAGGTCACATCTAGATCTCCATAACCCATTAGAGTTGTAGGGCTACCTACATTTACTACAGCTAGAGAAGCAATGGTGTATTTATGGAGCCTATCCCTTTCAGGTCGGTTTTCTATTCACAGTTTCTTCTTCTATACTGAAACTCTAGGCAAGAGATCCCAGTCAGATAATCTAGCTAACCTATAGCAGGAAAAAATGGATTCATGCCTTTTTCCAAGTTCATTATTGCGAAGAATCAAGCTGGAATTGGACCCAGTATGTCTAATACATTTTCCATATCGCTAACGGCTACACTACCATCGCCTCCGTTTAATGGAAGCGCCATTAAGACAAAAACTGGATATCAAAATCCGCGCACATAAATTTATTTATACAAGAGAAGGCAAAAATAATTAAGTTATTCTTTTTGAACTTCATCGGTGTTATGTTGGTGCGACTCCACATTCACAAGGACGAGGAATGCTGGGAATTTTAAATTAAAATTCATTTTTTTTTATATAGCCAATTTTACTGAGATACTTTTCTCAGTAGATATCCCATGCTGTGATAATAGAATAATTTAGTATAACTTTGACATACATTTTCCCAAAAATATAGTTCTTAATATTATAAAAACATATATCGTTATCTCATGTCATATATATATATATATCTATATATGTGTGTGTGTATGTGTGTGTCTGTGTGTGTGTGCGTGTGTGTGCGTGCAAAAATTAAGATATAACAAAACATATCTGTAAAAAGACAATAAAAAAAAATCGACAACAATGACAACATTTACTCACTTTTTTTTAATAGACATAAAATTACTTAGCCTCCTCCATAGTTTACTTTGACTGAAGCATATTTATAAGCGTTCATAAATTTAAAAATTCTGAACAACTAACGACATTATTTACGTGTGTTTATAAATACGTGTTACAGAATGAAATCTTTGCTTAATTTGCCTTTATAAAGTCTATCAGAGGACGAAAAACGTGTTTTAAGATAAATTTTCCATTGCCATTATATATATATATATATATATATATATATATATATATATATATATAAGTGGACATTGAAAACAACACCGCGTAGCGAGTCTGTTTCATGTAATGATCTTGTACAAAATAATCATAACATAACACTGAATTCAATTCTGCACTTCGTCAGTTACTCTCTGCCAATGTGCGGCTCCGTGTCCTTATCCGAACGTGGCCCTTACATTCTCACTGCGATGTAAGTGAGACTGCCTTTCTCCTTTCTGATGTGCGTGTGTGTGTGTGTGTGTGTGTGTGTGTGAGAGAGAGAGAGAGAGCGAGAGAGCGAGAGAGAATGTGTATGTGAGCGTGTGTGAGTGTGCGTGTGTGTGTGCATGTTTGACTAATTTAGAAATGCAAAAACCCGACCTGTATTGATTGGTTGTAAGATTAACCATTCCAATTAGTTATCGATAAGTTCTTCTATGTGGAATTTTTGAGCACACTGTATTTCAAAGATTAAGATTGATTTACGACAAATAACATTAGATTCCATCATGATTTACCCTATGAGGAAACGGATTAAACATTTTAATTTAATTTAAACGTATCAATAGAAGGTTGTTACACCAACGGATGTAAAAATTACAGGTCGGGTTACAGAATCGGAACTTTTATTCTGCTTCCTGGTCACCAATTCGCATTAGCAGAACGTCGCCTTTCACGTTAATTGGCGCAGGTTTTAAGTAAATTCTTGCCGAATCTGTGATGTCACGTCTGCTTGCTGTTATTAATTTAATTCTAAAAAAGCAAGAGAAAACACATTGAATCTTCTTTTTCTTTTCTCGCCTCTTTTATGTCTCGATCGTTTTCTCGGCTGGTGAGAATTAATAATAAACAACGAGACTACAAACTTGAAATTATATAATGGGATAAATTCGTGCCTCATCGTTGATAAATTCGATTTTACTAGAATCTTTGAGTTCTTCACCCAGTAACTCTGCATTTAATAAAATCAGTACGTGATCTTACAACAGGATATCTATATCTATAAAACAGATGTTTCTGTTTGTGTGTGTGCTTGTGTATGTGTCTGCCAGTCTGTGTGTCTGTCCGTATGTGTATGTGTATGCTATCTATGCACGTCCACATTTCTCAATCGCTTTCGATGAAATTGTTCACATGATGCAAATTTATTAAGGTAGGTCAAGACCAAATTTTGAATCTCCAGGTCCCCTGAGTTTGGTAGAAAAATCGATAAAACTGAAGCTGGGTATGACCTTTTTCAAAGACCAAGCCAAAGTTACACGCGAATAAAATTTCTACTGTGTTGAGCTGATGTTCTTTGCACTTAATGCAAAACATAGCTCATGTTACGATTTCACTGGTCGGAAGGTGTGTCAGGGGTGGGATTTCAGCAGAGGCTTTTAACACAATATGGCTGCAGTACACTACCTCGTAGAAGTGTGCATGTGTGGATTGAGAAGTTTAAAAGTGGTTGGGCAAGCGTGTCACGGAGAAGAAGCAGGACTCTACCACTTATAAGAAGATTCAGCAAGCTCGAAAGATGGCAATGGTGAACAGGCGAGTTATCATACACGACGTAGCATGTTCTTTGCAGGTTCGGATCATTGCTTTTTGTTCCTCCTACATAAAAAAAAACTTTAGAAATCTTAATCACACTGATTTATTTGTGGTGCTATAAAGTCTATTTTAAAACGTTATCCTGCAGCAGAACAGTTTCAAATCTTTATTTCTCATTGAAAATTAGTGCAGACCCCAACAGTCATTTGGTACTATTCAGAAGAACGCCCTCAAAGATTTGTTTTTTTTAGAATATAAGTATTTTTGTGATGTGTGTTCTTAGCCGCTACTTGCCCGGCCACTTCTATTGTACATTTAACGATTCAAGAAAAAACAACGAAACTTCACTTGTGGATCAACAAGTAAATAAATATTGTAATATAACATACAAAACAATCATGCAATGAAGTGTAATGATTAAGGAAAAAAAACGTTGTTCCCCTTCAACTGTATTCTGATTTATGATTGAATATTCGAAAGAGTTTCTCTTGAATAAGAATGTTCAGGATTCTATGTTGAATAGACTTTGCTGTTAGAATAGAATACAGTTAATTAAGAAATGTGTTGTTTAGAGAAATTAAGAGTTCTGGTTCATGAACTTGGCTGAGTCACAGAGAGATATGTATGATGTGTTACAAAAATATGTGTTTGTGTGTGCGTTTGAAATATTTTGAGTAAAGTAGTAGATTTGTGTGGACAGGCGAAAATAGCTGGACTCTACTGGCGGCTTGTGGCAAAATTGCTTCTTTTAAAGGTACCGGTAGGCTCCGAGCGAAAACGCAAGAAAAATTGACTTAGTATTAAAATGTTTGATTGGTTAAAATTTGACCAATTACTGATTTTGTATTAAAGAAACATGTGAGCAAGTTCATGACCGAACATTTCAAAGTGATGACTGCGATTGTTAAATTGTCTTATAGAAAAGCAGTATTGATTTACTAGCCAATCACTGACGAATAAATTGTGGACGTGGAAAGGCAGAGCAGTCGCTACATTTTTTTTATTAAGTAGGAATAATGCTTTTAGATAATTCTAAATTCATTTGAAACATTTATTACATGTTATAGCAATGAGTATAAACTATGTAACGAGGTTCAGCTAATTAATATCTTCTGAAAGGAAAATGAAAAAATAAGAACATGTCAAATATTCTAAGAAAAGATGAAATTTAACAGCTTGAATTTTGCCCGAGACAAGAAGGCCTCTTTTGTAATTTAAACTGAGCCAGATAGGAAGCAGCTCCATTTTTTTTTGTATGCAACCGCCTCTTCTATTCAAACAGTTTTTTTTTCTCGCACTTCCGTCTGTGGAACTCCCTTCCCCTTGCTTGCTTCCCCGATAACTATAATCTTGAAATAGTCAAGTGTAATGTCAATTGACATCTGATACCTTGATCTTGTTCTCCGTTCTTCTCTGTTTCCTTTCCCCAAACACGGCTCTTTACTCTTGTTCTCAATCCTCTGTAACCCCTTGCGTGCTAGTGGCACTCCCGCCTTGCTTGCGGTGAATTACCTTAAAAAACGCTTTCAATTCTGATGTCTACTATTGAAGACAATTCGCAGAAAAAAAGAAATCAAGTTGAGCAAAAACAATGGGAACGTGAAAATTCCCAGTAATATTAAAAATTATGAAAACTTTTAGCACATTAGGTATCATAAATAAAATGAAGGAATCCTATTTAAGGAATAAGAGATGGAGTGGCACTATTTTATATACAGAATGGAGCATCTTGCGGAACCTACTTCAATTTTTGGATTGGAGAATGAGAGTGGGTGGGAGCCGGAGACTGAAAGACTCCAAATTATGTCAGATATTAAAATCCTGGTTAAGATTCAATATTCTACAAGTAAATTCACTGTATCATAAATTCTAGCGGTCAACTAGGTTTGAATTTTAAAGCAAACCATTCTCTGGTTGTATAATTTTCGCTGGGGTATTTACTAAGTTAACATCGAATAAGGGATTTAATGAGGGTAATGTAGGATTTTATTTTGTCGCATGTATTTATATATCCCTGCCGCCCCATTAGAATGTCTGACGCTCAACTTCTCGAGAGCTCCTCTTTGTGACTACTCGGCCTCACATTGACTGCTGACCTGAGATGGAACAAATACATTGAGTCAATAGCTTCGTCCACTGCAAGGAAAGATGGCTACTTGTGCCGCGCCAGGAAATTTTTCTCGCCGGAATCGATCCTTCAAATCTACAAATCAACCATTCACCTTTGCATGGCGTATTGCTGCCCCTTCTGTTTGTCTCAATGTTCTTGATAGGATCCAAAGACGGATATGCAATGTAATTGGCCCTGATCTGGAATCTCGTTCGGATTTGCTCTCTCTCACAGACGTGCCGTCGCCTCCCTCTGTCTTTTTTACAAGTACTTTCATGGTAACTGCCCCGAGGAGCTGCTTTCGCTGGTTCCCAGACATCATGAATTTTAGCGTTCTTCTAGGCTGGCATCTCGCTCACACCCTTTCACTGTCGAAACTGTTAAATGTAGCCGTCTCTTTTACTCCAATAGCTTTATGACTCGCACCTCTCGCTTGTGGAACTCACTCCCCTTTTCCTGTTTCCCTGATAGCTATAATCTCCAACTATTCAAATGTAATGTCAATCGACGTTTCCAGATGCCTTGATTTATCTCTTATTCTTCTCTTAATCCTTTCCTCTATCACACCTATCTGCTCTCGCTCCAGATCCTCTGTAACCTTCTGCGTGCTAGTGGCTTCCCGCCTTGCTTGAGGTGAAACGCTTAAAAAAATACAGAAGCGAAAACATTGGTTTATCAAGGCTTTTAAATTTGAGAACGTTCATAAATGTTCATCAGGTGATTGAAACGTCAAACAAAACATATGGCGGACACAAAATGTCATAATTCAAAGTCTGGTAAAAAGTAAGCAAGAAATTAAATTGTGATTAAATTTATATTAATGGTATGGGATGGATATATATGTTGTACATCTTTAAAAACATGAGGTAATGGATTTAGCCGTTTTCTTTTGATTCTTCATAATTGTGGCCGTGTATGTTGACCTGGGAAAGTAATAATTCTTTCAGGAAAGGTGAGATTGGAAAAAAACCGAGGCGTAGATTTATATTTCGATAAGATTCAATAGCGACACTCTCAGGAATTTTCTTTCTGAGTAAATTACTTTTTATTTTTAGATCAAAATTGTATGACCAGTTCATTTGATAAATTATGTATGAGGTCGCTTTTGTATTCATGGATACGTTTTTTTTTTGTTTTTTTTAATGTCTGCATGTTTCTCCAATGTATTATGAAGAAATTTTCTGACAATTTATTTTATATATACCTGATTCTGAATTTCTATAGTTATGGGTATTTTTAGTTCAGATTATATTGGTTTTGGAAATGGTTGTGATTATTTGGAAATTGTTTAGATAAGATAAGTTCTTTTGGATAGTAGATGCTGTGGAATTGGTATGTCGTATTATGTCTGCGCATGCAACCTTGATATATGTATCTTGATAAAGTCCCACAGAAGACAAAACGGATCGGCTAAAAACAGTTTCTTCTCTTGTCTCTTTCTATTCATATAATAGCTGGCCACTCGTATTCGAGGATAACAGTCTACTATGGCGGCTAGTCAATCCCTATTGCAGACGCCCGCTCAGGCACATTTGTGTTTGTTCAACACCCACAGAGCCCACCTGTGGTTTATACTACAAATATGCTGACTAGTGTTATTTAGCGTGATCAACAATTTGAAAAGGCCAGCACGCTCAAGACCTCGGCCACGATGACGTGTGGCTTCGTGCTAGCACAGCTATCGACGGCCCACAAGAGCTCCGTCTACTCAATTTCACTCACAAGGCGTGGGTTAACCAGTTACATACACACACACACACACACACACACACACACACATATATATATATATATAATGCAAGACAATATAAAACAAATTAAAATGCTTGTATTAACAAAAATATAGCTATGACAATAAATTAAGAAAACATTTAAAGACGAGTTTCATAAAGCGTTTAAATTAGAGAATATGTGTTTGTGTGTGTGAAATTTATGAAGGCCTGCGTGATAGTCACGTGTGTGAAAGAGTACAAAAAGTCACAAGAGAAAAGTAAGACATTAAAAATGAACGTACCCCAGTGAGGGTCACTTTTTCTTCTTCGTACGACTTATAGCCGGAGTTGTAAGAAGGGGAAAGAAAACGAGTCAGAATATCATTTCCTATTTATAGGCTTAAGGAGCGCTCCTTAGCGACGTTTTTTAAGAAAGTCAAGTGGGATAACCGACACACTTCACGACAGTAATGCGCATGTACATTTGAAAATAAAATAAAAAAAAAACAAACTATAATCTGCTAAATGGAGACTTGAAGAACTAACGTTAAAATTAATATAAAATATAGAGGCCTAGTGCCGATAGATTTATAGGAAACTGTAAAACTTTAGGTTGTTTTTGACCATAATATACATACATCTTTAATAAATCAAATCCTTTGTTTTTATTGATGAACCAACACAAATTACCTAAATAACTAATTTGAATCTACTAGTATACATTATATGATTACATGATGTAATATGTGGTAGAAGTTAGAGAAAACATGACTCGATTTAGTCGGATAAAAGTTAAAATAGAATTTAATGTAATGAGTGTTGTGTAACAAAAATATACAGTATTATCTAACATGATAAAATGAGATAAACAAAATTATGGAGAAAAACAATTTTAGGTTTAAGAAGATTTAAAGAAACGATTGAAATCATCCGAAAGTTTAGAAGAAAGATACCAGCAGAAACAGTGGGTTTGAATGTAGAATAAAATGGAATAAAACATCCCGGAAGTAAGCGAAGCGGGAATCTAAAAATGACTGAAGAGCATTTCCGGTATAGAAAATGGCGGAGATATTTCATGTTGCTCGGTGTTTTTGAATTAGGCAGCACTAAGTAAAAATTTCTTGTAGAGGAAAAAGTAGACAAAAAAGTACATAAAAAGTGAAAAAATAAACAGTAAATTCTTTCGGAATACAGAATATTATTTGAATGGTGAAGTCAGATTTAAGTAGATCTGAAACGGAAGAAGAAAGAAAGAAACGCTTTAGATGTATGGCAGTGAATATGGAATGAATTCAGTGATTTCGTATGAACAGACTCGCTTTTTTTTAATTCGCGTGTTTCTATTCAGTGAATATGAAAGAATGCATATAATAATATAGCCGAATATAATTTCTGTGAATTTTTATATGCTAACAGATATAAAATATTTACGTTCAATATTAATAGTGTATATATATATATATATATATATATATATATATATATATATATATATATATACACACATATTTAGGCGTGTGAACGTATGTGTAAACATGTACTTACGTATTATATAAAACTTTTACGTATAATATGCATACGTATTTACAAAATAAACTAAGTATATATATATATATATATATATATATATATATATATATATATATATATATGTGTGTGTGTATATATATATATTTTTGAACAGATACCCAGAAAGACCTAGATAGATAACTAAATCAAGTATATTTATGTATGGGCTTACATATATAAATATATATTATATATTATATTATAGTATATTTTATGTATGCACTGAAGGCGTTATATATATATATATATATATATATATATATATATATATATATATATATATATATATATATATATATATATATATATATATAATAATAGTAGAACCCGGCGTTGCCTGGGATATAACAGTAAGAGATAGATCAAGTATCCACCATCATAAAGACTGAAAATAAAATTGACAAAAGATTATTGTTTAAGGTTGACGGACACGCATGTCTTAATTAGTTTTTTTTTTTTTTTTTTTTTTTTTTTTTAAATTGGTCAAACCTAAACTCAAACAAAAAATATTGTTTTCAATCGTTATGAGTCTATCGATTGAGACAATAAGCAAGACAATAAGAAACATTACATGCCAAAAAAAAAAAAAAAGTGAAGTTTTGTTGAAATCGGTTGAAAAATGTAGGTAGCCTTTTTGTAATCTTTTAGTTTTACAATTTATGATTTTTACTTATTGAATACAGTAAAAAAATTGCATATTTTGCTTGTGGTGATTCATAATTAGAATTCTGATTTGAATATATTTTCCACTCGTTGTTTCTAATACAAAAAATATTAACTTTATTTGGGTTTATTAATTATGATCTAACAAATCTTATTCATTTAGTAGCCTTTCTGTAATAATAATCTTTTACAATTTATGATTTTTACTTATTGAATACAGTAAAAAATTGGACACTATGTGTATTTAAAGTAGTTTCCCGTTCCGGTTATTATTTTTAGTTAGGACTTGTGTATGTTTAGATTAGTCAAACTCAAACAAAAACATTGTTTTCAATCGTTATGAGTCTCCCAATTGAATAGAATTTTATTATAAATAATTGTCTTGTAAATGGAATTTTTAAAGCATTCTGAATGTTAAAAATAAAGAAAAAAAGTGTGCAAGAGAATAAGAAACACTACCTGCCAAAAAAAAAACAAAAAACGTGAAGTTTTGTCTTATCGGCTGAAAAATATAGGAAATCCGATGTGAGTTGTCCCCTTCCATTTTCACGATGTCTCTTTAATCGTGTTTTCAAATTGATTTTGTGTAAAAACAATTATATTTTCCCATTTTTTGGCGCTGTTAGAACCACCACAAGGTAATTTTATGTAGTCCTGTGAAGTTTTGTTGAAATCGGTTGAAAAATGTAGGAAATCCGATCCAATAATATATACACGTTACACACACACACACACACACACACACACACACACACACACACAATCTGCGTTTTATAATAAGTAAGATATATATATATATATATATATATATATGTTTATATGCGACCATAAATATGCATACATGCTAACACACATACATATATTGAACACTTTATCCCATAAATATAGCACACCTTAAGAGCATATTTTTTCTTTATATATATATATATATATATATATATATATATATATATGTTTGTGTGTGTGTGTGTGTTACTTTTGTGTATTAATATCTGGTTCGTATGCTTTAAGCATCCAGTAGTTTCGACCACTTTTTTTTGCTTTCTTCGTTATGTTCCTTTTACCGAGTTCCAATTGTTCATGTGCCATCGAGCATTTTTTTGGGTCGGGGGCGCTTGTAAATTTATTTTGCTCTTTTGGTGATTTTATTTATTTATTCATTTTTATTTTATTTTATTTTTATTTTCTCTTAAACTTGCGTTTATTTTTCAGCAATTCCCTTCTCAGCAGAAAGCGCATTTTTCCTTTCGGAAATTTTACTTGGTGAGTACATTATATGTATTCGCTAGCTACCGTTATTGTAACAAACTGAGTTAACCAAACGTAGACAAATGTCTTTATCATCGAACAGTCCAATGACTAGTACCTGATAACTATGCATTAACTAACAAGAAACTGGTAGTCATAGTCAGTTGTGTGTACACCTTTTTTTTGATAATGACTTTTATAATAATACCTGAAACAGTCATATATTCTAGAAGAAAAACAAGAAACATGAACTTCGGATACATTATGGCCAATTTCGATCTTGATATACAACAGTTTATTAGAAAAACAGAAAAAAAAACATACATAGACAGACAATCCCGGTTGAATTTAATAAACCTAGTTTGGATAAATACTATGTGTCTAAATATAACTATAATTATACATACAACTATATATATATAATTACCGTATTTGACGGCATATAAGACGCACGGGTGTATAAGACGCACGAGTGTATAAGACGTACCCCAATTTCAGCAGGGCAAATCACGAAAAATCAATAAAATTAATAAAATTATTAGTAAATGGTACAGCCTAGGCTATATTTATGAGGCATTATTTTGGTTAAAGAAGATATGATTACAATTAAACGAAAAATAATAGGAAAAAAGTACATGAGCCTATAAAAACTTTATCATATTTGTAATTTATGATCTGTTCAATCTGCGTCTTGTAAACGTATTATTGAAATAATTATGCTATAAAAATTCTGATTGTATTTATACCAATGCAACCGGAAGTTAACGCAAGAAAAATATTAATGTAACAAATATATTTTACAAATATATAATTGGAATTTATTGCATATCATTTTAGTGAAACAAAGTACTAATATTAAACGTGATGAAATTAATATAATGAATATTATCAATGATAACACTTTTAATCTGTATAATAGCATTTAAAATAACGACACTAGGTATATGAAAATTATTTTAACGTTTAAGCTAATAGGTGTTGCCAGGTAGCTAATTTCGGCCGACTATCGCGAATTTTAAACCTACATATGGCATAGAAGGTGCAGGGAAATTTTAAAAGATACTTTTAGTAAAAAAATGTGCGCTTTATATGCTGTCAAATACGGTATATAAAATGCAGACACGAAAACAAATTTTTACTACATTGCTTAAAAATCGAAAACCGAAAAGAATAAATAAAAATGAATAAAATAAAAATCGATAAGCAAAAACAAGTAAAATAAATTAATTCAAATAAATAAATAATAAGCAAATGAACAAAAGACTCCCGGCAAAATAACCGTCAGAACGGACTACAACAATCAATCCAAAAACTGCAAACTCTGCTTAGATGAAAAATAGCTATAATTATCTTCCTAAACCAAACTACTAAATAAACGATCAGAACTAAAACTGAAAAGAATAAATAAAAATAAACGAAAGAAAAAACAAGTAAAATATATTAATCCAAATAAATAGATAAATAAAATAAGAAACCACTCCTGTCAAATTAACCGTTAGAATAGACTACCCACAATTCACAACTGACCCGTATATATAATAGTCAAGAAAAAAACACAACGCATGGGGCCTGATGATTGCGTTTAGCATGAAATAGACTGTCGCCTCTGAGAGTTGACTTCAATGTTTACATTCACATATATATATATATATATATATATATATATATATATATATGAATAAAGACGAAATGAAAACTTATCTTAGCTGACGTGTTTCGTTCCCTGATGGACTTATATAAGGATTTTATTTTGAAACAAGTGTTTATAAACAGAAGTAAAAATGCCAGTTTTTCCGAATGTTTTAGATTTAAGAATGAGCATGAATATATTTAAGGCTAACTGAAAGTCAAGGTAAATTATGGCGGATGTTATCTGATGTCCAATAAAGGAATGAGTAAATGTCATTAATAATCTAATTATTACTTATATTATTCTAGTTTGAAATTTATTTATGAATTATATATTTTAAATAATAGAGGTTTTCGAAATTAACCGTTTTTTTTAAATTTTTTAAATTTTATAGTCATTTATGTAGGCAGGGGAAAGAGTATTTCTTTTAGGAAAGGAGATATTTGAAAAATCATGGGTGCAGATTTGTATTTTGGTAAGATTCGACAGAGTCACTCTCAAGAATTTTCTGTTCGAGTAAATTACATTCTATTTTAATAATTCTGGCAGATTTTTTAAAGATTTTTTAAAATAAATTTTTGCAATTTAATTTTATGAAACCTGCACCCAAACTAATGACATTTATACTTCTGTTTATAAGTAATTCTTGCAAAATGAAATTCTTATATTTGCCTTGATAAAGTCCATCAGAGGACGAAACATATCGGTTGATGAAGTTTTCCTTTTTGGCTTTATTGATATTGTCTTTTTACATGTATTTTTTACATATATTTTTAAATATATTTTAGTTCTATCTATCTATCTATCTATCTATCTATCTATCTATCTATCTATCTATTCTCAGCCTGTTCGTATCTATCTATCTATCTATCTATCTATCTATCTATCTATCTATCTATCTATCTATTTTCAGCCTGTTCTATCTATCTATCTATCTATCTATCTATCTATCTATCTATCTATCTATCTATTATCAGCCTGTTCGTATCTATCTATCTATCTATCTATCTATCTATCTATCTATTTTCAGCCTGTTCTATCTATCTATCTATCTATCTATCTATCTATCTATCTATCTATCTATCCTCAGCCTGTTCGTATCTATCTATCTATCTATCTATCTATCTATCTATCTATCTATTCTCAGCCTGTTCGTATCTATCTATCTATCTATCTATCTATCTATCTATCTATCTATCTATCTATCTAGCCTGTTCGTATCTATTCATTCTATCTATCTATCTATCATCTATCTATCTATCTATCTATCTATCTATTCTCAGCCTGTTCGTATCAATCTATCTATCTATCTATATCTATCTATCTATCTATCTATCTATCTATCTATTCTCAGCCTGTTCGTATCTATTTATCTATCTATCTATCTATCTATCTATCTATCTATCTACCTATCTATCTATCTATCTATCTATCTATCTATGCTCAGCCTGTTCGTATCTATCTATTTATCTATCTATCTATCTAGTGAAAGATGAAGTCGTTTACAGTATAGAGTGCCTGTGACTGCATCTTTTTGCCTTGTAGTGGTGGTGGTGGTCGTCGTATGGGTTCGCTGTTATTAGACTAAGTATAGAAATGTAATTATGCGCTTATGTGTACTTGTCTACCTCTGAGGCGACTTAATGGCGAACAAATATGTCAGTCGGAAAGATAAGAAATTTGTAGGCATAAAAATCAATGGCAACAGATTCGAATGTAAATAGTACAATGAAAAAGCGAGCAAAATATACGCATCGGAATGGAGACCAACATATACGGTGCATATCTTTTGAGTGTTTCTTATAAAGGTAGAAACAAATAGAGAACAAAAAGAAAGCGAATGAAATGAAGAAAATAGGAAGAAAAAAGAAAGACCAACAAAATATAGAATAGAATTAAAACAGAAAAATTCACAATAACATTAAGAAAGAATGATAAGACGTGAGATTTTCTTGGCGCGAAACGGAAAATAAGCATACTGTGAAGTTTCGATTTATTTATGAGGCAATGTAAATATATATATATATATATATATATATATATATATACTAGGGTAGATTAATAAATTCATAGTCTGGCATAGTTATTAGATGAATTTCAGTCTGAAATTCTCACTGTATTATATTCGGTTTACGTCATTAGTAGCGCACGCGTGGCCAAGTGGTTAGACTGTCAGAGCCGTAACCATGAAAGACATCTTCGAATCTCAAAAATATGGTTGACTTATCAGGGAGGTGATAAATGTGTGATACTGTTCGAAACTCGTGGACTTGAGTTTTGTGAAGGTAACTTGACAGACGAAACTGTACGGAACGCGAGTTTGAACGAACTAGCCTTGTTCAGAAGTAAAGTTTGAAAGAATTGGCCTTGTTCGGAACGCGAGTTTGAACGAACTAGCCTTGTTCAGAAGTAAAGTTTGAAAGAATTGGCCTTGTTCGAACGCGAGTTTGAAACGAACTAGCCTTGTTCAGAAGTAAAGTTTGAAAGAATTGGCCTTGTTCGGAACGCGAGTTTGAACGAACTAGCCTTGTTCAGAAGTAAAGTTTGAAAGAATTGGCCTTGTTCAGAACGCGAGTTTGAACGAACTAGCCTTGTTCAGAAGTAAAGTTTGAAAGAATTGGCCTTGTTCGGAACGCGAGTTTGAACGAACTAGCCTTGTTCAGAAGTAAAGTTTGAAAGTATTGGCCTTGTTCGGAACGCGAGTTTGAACGAATTAGCCTTGTTCAGAAGTAAAGTTTGAAAGAATTGGCCTTGTTCGGAACGCGAGTTTGAACGAACTGCCCATGTTCAAACTGGTGATCACGCCAGATTATACGCTATTTCCGAGAAAGCTGTTAGGAAATTTCTCTCAGAATACTTGCAGTAAAAATGACAGTTTGGCCCAAGAAAAATAAATGTATCTGAGCAGGCATCTGCAGCAGGGATTAGTTAAACGACTATAAACAGAAATGAGCAGTTAGTCATTACTTAAAAGATTACTGGTGAAACATTGGGTTAAGTAGATAAAGTTTCTTACGGCTATAAAGCATTTCCCGTACAATCAGCGAAGTTAAGTAATGTCACGTCTGGTCAGTACTTAGATGAGTGACTGCTTTGGAATACCAGGTGTTGTTAGTTTGGATGTGTGGATAGTCTAATAGATAACGGCTCGGAATTGTTAATCGGATATCAGAGTTCCAATTCCAAATATCTCTGGGAAAGGCATGAATCCACATTTTCTTTTCCTAGTTATGGGTTAATTAGTAAAACCTGTGTCAGTTAATCATTATCTTTTAAGATTTTTAAAGATAATGATTAACTGACACAGGTTTAAAAATATTTTCTGCCTTTAAATAATCCGGAACGGGTTAATAAACCGTAAAAAACGAATAAATCAATAAAAGAAAAGAGACAATGTAAAATAATTATTTCCTATCAAATAATTTTTTCATAATTAGACTATGGGTTTATTGATGCATTCGCATTAACACACACGCACACACACACGCATATATATATATATATATATATATATATATATATATATATATATATATATATGTGTGTGTCTGCCTAAAGAAGCCAGGCGTGCATGAATGTGAGCTCCATCGGACAATCAACCTAATGAGCCACATCACGAAACTTAGCATCCAAATTCTCATGAGGAGAGAGTGTGGTAAAATTAGACGTGAAATAGGAGAAGATAATTGAGGCTTCTTTAAAAACACTGGAACAAGGAATGCAATATTTATGCTCAGAATGATAGCAGAAAAAGCAATACAAATGGAAAAGTATGTATTGATACATTTTATATATTATGCAAAAGGGTTTGACAAGGTACATCACAATGAATTGTTAAAAGTGCTCGGGAAGTTTGATTTATTTGGGAAAGATAGAATAATCCAGAAGTTATCCTGGGAGCAAACCACATGTAGACGGGTAGGAAATGAAAAAATAGAAATTGCCGGAAGACAAGGATGTATCTTCTCACCAGAATTATTATTGATGGACACAGTCGTAAGAAAAGATGACATACTATTGATAGCAGAAAGAGAACGATTTGTCTGTTTAACGGTACATCAAAGTATGAATCCTTTAATGTTGAAATGTAATTTTCTTGGAAGGTTGGAATAAAAATATAATATATGTTATTCTGCTTTCACAATCGAATATATGGTAAGTGATACCTCGCTTTTGTGCATATACATGTTTGTTTGAACATAAATACGAGAGGCGGTGATGTGTGCTTTTTTTCTTTTTGTAGTTTTGTTATATTTTGGAATACAGTTTGATTTCTTTACGAAATTATAGAATATGATATGGAGTTCTTTTATCTTGACTGTTTGTACAAATTTAGGTGAAGTCTCTACAGTTTGTTAGTATTTGCGTATTGTTGGCAAGTATTTTTTTATATAAAAACGTATTGTTGGTATTTTTACAATAAAAATGTATTTTTATATTTTCATAATTTTTTGTTTTTGTCTCATAGTTGGGACCCTAAAATGTGCTATCACCCGGATCAGAGGTGAGCTTGAAACAATAGTAATTAAGATGTGGTTCCATGCTCCTCAAGGCCTCCAATCTCCCGATCAGAGGCCTTGTTGCCGGATGTAGTT
The DNA here is from genome assembly GCA_903632075.3 of Acanthosepion pharaonis. Taxonomy (NCBI): domain Eukaryota; kingdom Metazoa; phylum Mollusca; class Cephalopoda; order Sepiida; family Sepiidae; genus Acanthosepion; species Acanthosepion pharaonis. The sequence goes on along the minus strand of CAHIKZ030005388.1, from coordinate 3,596,667 downwards.
TATCGTCATACCCGGAACTCGAAACAGAAAGGAAACTGCATGAATTCAAACGGAAAGTAGTACAGTACAAGAAACGCTTGGTTTGGTTTGTTTTGTTCTACGGCATATCAACCTCAATGGGTCATTTAATGCCGACAACTTTTTTCTCCTGGTAATATTTTGTTTTGTTAAAAATCTATTTCTGGTAATATTTTTTTCCTTAAAAATGTATAGCTGGTAATATTTTAAAAGAATGTATTGCTGGTAATAGTTTTTTTTTTCTTCAAAAATTTATTTCTGGTAATAATTTTTTTGCAAAGTTTTTCTGGTATTAAAACCTATTTTTACACTATCATAATGCTTTTTACCTCAGTTTCGTGGTTAACTATTTGCCCATAGCTGGGAGCCTAACAAGTGCTACCACCCCAGGTCAGGGTGGACCTGGGAACACCAGCAATTAAAAGGTGGTTCCACGCTCCTCAAAACCTCATGATCAGAGGTCTTGCTGTTGGACGTAGTTTATCGTCTTACCCTGGACGCGGATGTAGTTTATCGTCATACCCAGGACGGTGAGAAGAAAGGACTATGGACCAATTGCAAGAAGACAAAATGTATAGTTGTCAGCAAGAGGAACATTCCAAGATGCTGACTATATTTCTGAGATGAGTTATTGTAAATATTTATACTATTTACATTGATTGGACTTCTGTCCTCCTCTTTATTGTCTGAATTCCAGCGTATATTACCTGAAGAAAGCCGTAGCGTACAACGACCGAAACGTCGTTATTATGATAATAAAGAAGAGGACAATAGTTCGAACAATGTAAATAGCGTAAATACTCTCAATATGCTAATTAATAATGTGAGAATCAGTCAAGTACGAAAATTTAAATATTAACAGTGAACAGAAAATATAACATCGCAGTCCGAAGGGACATTGGAATAGTGAAAGATGCTTCCCAGAAGCTAAGCAAAGTATTAATGAATAGGGAAATTTCGTTAAAAACAAAGAAAATAAGCCTGGGCTGTTATATAAACCAGTTGAGAAAAATGAGAGGAGGTAATAATAAAATATTGAGAATACTACAGATTGAACATGTGAGTAAGAAAAAGACCGTTAAAACTTCTAGAACATAATGAGTAAAGAGGGCTCGGAGAATTTGGCACTCATAGGACATAGTGAAAACAAGGGGGACATAGAAAAACAGAGAGTAACCTATCTATAAGCATAAATGGATGACAAAACAGAGAGCAATGCTCAAAAGACAAATCCCATTAAGAGCTACAACACAGAGGAAGTTGTAGAGATCCATAATCGCCTTCGTTCTGAAAGGAAACGGTACATTGAAGAAAAAGAGTGTATAACTTGATCACTGCCTGAACCATTGTGTAAGATCTGACCAAATGATTAAACATCAAAATATTTTTTAAATATCCTCTTGGTCAGGTCTATGAAATTCTCAGCACCTCCTCGTGTATATAACATTCAATAGGTATGCGCTATATAGTAATTATTAACATTTAACAAATTAGTTTCAAATTCAATTAAACTTAACAAAGTATTAAGAAACAAGAACATTTCGATAGGAGCAAAGAAAAGAGTGCTGAACAACTATGTAATATCAATCCTCCAATGTGACAGGGAATGCTGGGTAATTTCCTCACAGAAAAAAAAAACTGGAGACAACATAATGTGGGTCTACAGAAGGGTGCTAAAATATCATAGACAGAACATGTTAACAACGAGGAAGCTTTAAATAATTTCTTGTACTTGGGGAAAAAAACAGTAGAAAATTAAAGAAAGTAGGCTTTGACACTCTAAAAATTGCAAACAAAAGCTGCAGAATAGCGAATACCCCACGTAAAGATATTTTGTAAATAAATGGCAGAAAATGGACCGGGATGGGCAGTAAGATGATAAATATTGCTTACAGCTAAAGAATCAGGACTCCCTGTTTAAATTTTTTTCTCTATATCTAAATTTTAAACTGTAGAAAGTAAAAATTTCACTGTTTTTATCTGAATTCAAGAAAATCAAGAAGTAACATTCATTGTGAGCAAGCCCACCAAGTCAGATTGTCAATGGTATTTTCTGCTCGTATTCAAATATATTATGTGAGGTTTTTTAAGTTTGTGATGAAACGATTCTGCGATGTTTACGATGGTTGAAAAATTCGAACCTACATCAAATTCTGGTCTAAGATCGGAAAATCTGCAAATGAAATCATCGCAATGTTTCGTCAGGCGCTTGGTGATTATTCTTTAGACCGAACGTGGTATTTTGAGAGGCATTCACGTTTCAAAACCAGTCGGGAGTTGATTCAAGACAATTAAAAGAGGCTAATCAGCATTCAAAGAGACCAATCAGAGACCAATGCCAGAAAAATTATGGTGGCTTACAGTTCTTCGTTGGGTAAGAAGCAACCCCCGCCAAAAAACAAAAAAACCAAAACAAAAATAAAATAAACAAAAATAAAATAAAACAAAACAATTCCAGTCTTTAGCAAGGAGGCAGAAGCGTCCCCCAAAGAAGAAATGCCGAGAGGACTTTGGTACAAGTGGGTACCTAAGTCAGCCTTGTGCCACTTTCTGCTTTAGTAGGCGTTCAGATAAATATCATCGCTTCTTGACCTTTTCAGCTTTGTGGCATAAAATGAATTATGTGCAACCCTAGGCAGCATTTCTCCCCAAATCGGCCTTGTGCCACATTCCATTCAGTTGATGCGTGGATATTATGTGATCGGAAATAGAAATTAACATAGTTTCAATTCCGGGTAGCTGTCCTGATGAGGGATGATCAGGATCGATCAATAATGATTGGTACACAAAAATAGAAATGTTGAAGGAACTGAATAATTTCTGAATGTATATTGTCCTAGGTATGACAACGAACTACATCCGGCAGCAATACCTCTGATATGCCATTAAATAAAGAAAACATATGTGCCTGTATATATGCGTAAAAGATTTAACATTGAAATCGTCCCTGTGTTATAACTTATCTTTTTACTGAGTGGTACGTAAATATCGAACAATGAAAATGACATTTACAGAAATTAAAGGAATATTAAACTAATCAATAAATCAAATCATTGATATTTTCACTTGCACAAGAAAAGAAACGGAAAAGAAAAGCGAATAGTAAAATCTTCAAATAATTCGTGGTATCTTTAGAAAAATATCTAAATATGATTTTTGTATTCATGAAGTGAAACAAAGCAAATATCACCGATGAACGTTTACAGTTTTAATGCGATAACTAGAAACATATGCTATCTAAAGTTAGTAATCTTTGCAGTATCAATTGAATGTAACGATGTGTTGTTTGAATAGACACTGAGAGTTTTGATTCTGAACCTAAGAGTTTAAGAGGTCAGACGGAGTTGTCGGCCTTATTGAGATAAATAATTGAGCCGAGACCTATTGACTCTATTGTTTAAAGAAGAAAATCAATTAAGAAAATCTGAAGGTGACTTTGTGATGGATGGATTTGTTTTGATTAAACTCTGGCTGATGCCAGATTTAGAAATATTTCTAAAGAGTGCAAAAATACATCATTTCCTTCCGTTGTTGGACGCACACAAAGTAAAATTATCCTCTCCAAATTTTGCATCAGCTAAGTAAAAGAAACGTTTCGTCTCTGAAATAAATAATAGAAATGTTCTTAGTTTATTCAGCATTGTGTCTCCATGACTGGGTTTAGCTGGAAAACTGCGTATACTATAAGCCAAAAGTTTGAAGCCACCACCTGGATTTAATTATTAGTAAGTTTTATATCTTTGATTTAGTTAACTACTACTAAACTAGGTTGATGAAACTATGTTACCCACTAATAAATGGCGTCCATTTTGTTTTAAAGAGGATTACCTAAAATTTAAAATCCACCAGCCACAAGATTACTATTAAGCAGCAAAGTAGATTAGGCAAAAAGAGCTAACATTTTATGCAAACATTATGCAGTAATACGTTAACTTCGTCAAAATTATTATTAATATTATTATTGTATATATGTTGAAACCCTTGAGGAAAAGAGCGTCGCTCTGGCCAGAAGTGAGCTATTAAATTAGTTTGGATGTGTGGATAGTCTAATAGATAATGGATCGGAATTGTTAATCGGATATCAGAGTTCCAATTCCAGTTGGGTTCATTATATTCACTAACACGCAAATACCCTTGGGAAAAGCATGAATCCACGTTTTCTTCCAGTTGGGAGTTACTTAGTAAAACTTCTATCGCTAAATCATTTAAAGCCAGACAATATTTTTAAATTTTTTAAAGATAATAATCTTTAAAAAATTAAAAAATATTGTCTGGCTTTTTAAATAAGCCGCAAAGGGTTGATAAGCCGTAGAAAACGAATCATTGAATCAATAAAGGAACCGAGACAATGTAAAATAAATATTTCCTATAAAATAACTTTTTTCATTATTAGACTATGGGTTTATTGATACACACACACACACACACACACACACACACACACACACACACACACACACACACATATATATATATATATATATATATATATATATGTGTGTGTGTGTGTGTGTGTCTGTGTAAAAAAAAAGAAGCCAGAGGCTTCTTTAAAAACACTGGAACAAGGAATGCAATATTTATGCTCAGAATGATAGCAGAAAAAGCAATACAAATGCAAAAGTATGTATAGATACATTTTATATATTATGCAAAACTATTTGACAAGGTACATCACAATGAATTGTTAAAAGTGCTGGGGAATAGAATAATCCGGAACTTATCCTGGGAACAAACCACATGTAGACGGATAGAAAAGGAATTCAGAAAATATAAAAAAATATAAAATGGCAGAAGACACTGATGTGTCTTCTCACTAGACTTATTCAAACTTTACAGCAAAGCTATCATGATATAACTACAAGTTTTACTAGAATTTATTATTGGCGAACACAATCTTAACAGATCACATATGACATATTATTGATAGCAGAAACAGAATGATTTGTCTGTTTCATGGCATATCAACTAATTATGGATCATTTAATGCTGAAATTTTCATTTACTTGGGATTTTGGAAGTAATAAAAGTAAATTATATATTTTAATCTGCTTTCACAATTGTATACATGGTAGATGATACTCAGCTTTTGTGCATATACTTTTTGTGTGGATATAAATACTAGAGGCAGTCATATGTATTTTTTATTTTGTAGTTTAGTGGAAGTTATATTTTGGAATAAAGTTTGGCCTGATGTGAGCTAGTACATTAGTTTGGAAAAACACACATAATTTAAGATTTTAGTTATGAAAAGGACATTTATATCCAGAATCCGAAAGAGAAAGCGGAAATGTCTTGCGAACAATGGTAAAGAAAATTGGAATTGGAGAATTAAACATTCACAGTTCATATCGACTGGAAAGGGGCAGCGAATCATTTACCTAAGGAGCTTGAATGGATGGCTTAAGAGAGCGTGGGAGGGAAAGCAATACGACAACAGTTGCTAACAGCTGAAAGAGATAGGAAATTGTGAAGAGCCGTGACCGCGCACTTTCTGGAGAGACACGGCACAAAGAAGATCATGAAACAATTCCAGTTTGGATTCGAATAATTCTTAGAGAAATTATTTGATTTCTTGATTTTGTTGGAAACAATGACTAGGAATTTAGCATAAAACAATGAGAAAATGATAGAAGAAATCTCTCTCTCACTTCCGTTTGCTATGCCGTATTTGCAAGATGAGGGCCAGCATTATTATAGAGCAAAGTTTTCCGTCAACTTCTTTGACCAGAAAATGATTTTCTTCTGTGTTCACGTGTTACTTGCTCTATATCTCCCTTCAAACAATTTGATATAGGATGGATAGAAATTGGTCAATTAACAACAATTTGGAATGCAACGAACACTGTGGCAAGTGAAAAGAAACCTCCACTAAAGGCCAGAAGTTATCCAAAGAACGTGAGGTTGTGAATATACTGAGAGTGGAAGGGAATTCTTTACTGTAAGCTTTACGAGCAACCAAACAATTAGGACAGACAGGTACGGTGCCCAGTTAGTGGAACTTAAAGTAACAATCTGAAAGTACTCATAATTTAGAAAATAGGAGGATAACGTTAAACTATTTCTTTAATGACTTAAGTTCATTACTGCTAAGCTGAAAAGTTTTTATTTGTGCGTCTTATTTAGAAGATATTGCACCTTCGTATAACCTTTTATTTCGATTTTACAGAATTCTCTTAACGAGAAAAAATCCTCTGGAAGACTGTAAAAGGCAACTTAAATAGATTTTGCTCATAAAGATATAAAAAAAAGTCAGGGTTAGCGTACAAAAAGAATTGTTTTTTTTTCTTTTTTTTCTTTTCCTTAGTGGTTTGGTTTGTTTGTTTTGTTTTGTTTTGTTTTACGGCATATCAACACCTCAGTTGGTTATTTAATGTCGACAAGATATTTATTGCTAGTAATATTTTTTTTCAAAAATGTATTCTTGGTAATATTTTTTCAAAAATGTATTGGTGGTAATAATGTATTGCTGGTAATAATTTTTCCAAAAAAAAAAATTACTGGTATTAAAACCTATTCTTTTCATTGTGTTTTGACACCTTTGTGGGGTGGGGGGTAACTATTTGCCCATACTTGGGACCCTGACAGTTGCTACCACCCCGGGTCAGGGTGGACCTGGGAACACCAGCAGTTAAGAGGTGATTCCATGCTCCTCAAAATCTCTTTATCAAAGGCCTTGTTACCGGATGTAGTTTATCGTCTTACCGAGGACGCGGATTTTTTCTTTCGTGATTGACTCAATCAGTATTTTCACTCTGACATTTCTATTAAATTAAAATACTAGAAAATTTATTGTTTCCTTTCACTATGTATAATACAAGATATTATTACTAAACTTCACCTAATGCAAGGCTCGAGAGACACTCAAAGTAGAGGCTTACAGGCAAAATCGTCATGATGAATAGAATGTGTGATATGAATGGAAGACAATGTGGTAGAAAGTGAAGATTACTAGGACAAGGAGGACAGATGGCTATTGATCTCTGACTTGATGATGCCAAAATTGAAGTATTTAGGGTAGCAGGCATGGAGGAGTTTGTTCCATGAAGAGGCCGTTTTGGAGGATAGGATGGCTGGAACTTTTTCTTATCTTTCGAAAAGAGAGGAAATGACGGGGAATCAACTCCTTGGAAGTGGCATGGCGTATCCCAGCTGTAAAGGTCGAAGATTAGAACTCGTTCGAATATTTGCCATCAAGTGACATCAAGATAATAACAGAAGAATTACACTTAATTAAATTCATTTACAGAATCATAACAAAATCCGTGTGTTTTTATCAAAATCTCTTTGTCTCCCGATAACTTTGTATCTCAGAATCGTTCATTCTTTAAGTTCTTTGAATGTTTTGAATCTTTAGAATCTTTAGTCTAAAGAATATTAAAATAAGTTTTAGGTTTTATCTCACACGGTTCTGAAGTGGGATATTTCAAGTAAAAACTCATTTTAAATATTCCTTTCTTCATTAAAATCGTTACAAATTTTGGATATGATTTGACTACCATTTTTGTAGTTCCTTGTTTTTGTTCTTTAACCAAAATGCATTCGTGAAAACAGTTGTTTGGCTGTACAGTGTATGAAATTATCTGGAGAAGCTATACTGCATCGAATACATACCCCATTTTTTCTCTTTTTCAACAAACAACAAATATCAACATTTAGTTATTTCACGGCGAGTGACTAGCGTTCTATAATGATGAAAGCTCGAAGTAATATAGGCTGTGACCAAAAAATACTTTGGTTCGCATACCTTTTTAGGAATTGGGTTTAAACTAGAAACTCTAATTGCATTATCGTTTGGGCTCAGACGGCAATAGATGGTCGAAAGATAGCTGGTCGTAAAAGAAAGAAAGAAATTCTCATTTCCTGATCGGATAGGTTGGCTTCTTTCCTAATGTCCCTAGAAGGAAACCAGTCTAAACATTTGGGCCTGAGTGAGTATTCTTAAAGTAATTTATAATCAAATATCAATTCGGTGTAGAGGTAAACCAGCCCTGCAAGCTGTCAGTGTTATCTAATGGAACGAAATTGACTTACAATCTTGGTGAGGAGAAGGCAGAACGAATTGTGGAAGCAATTTTCTGAAATTCTTACATTCCCTTCTTCCTTGTAGACCTAAAAGATTTCAGTATGAAAAAGATAGTTAACTTGCTTGACTCATGCACCTTACTCTGAAAAGTTTATAGACTTCTATTTTGTTTTATCAAAATGTTAATTTTTTTTATCGCCCTGTTTGGCGCTGACAGATTTCAGAATTTTATTTATATCTCTTGGATAATTCACTGACTTTTGATGATGCTTTTCAATTTTGGGCAAATGGTTTTTAAACGGATTTGGACCGTTTTATCAAATTCTGTGTTGTTAGTATATATGTCTGCGAGGAAAATGTCAATTCACTAATGGAGTGATTTCTAATATAACTTGCTATCCTCACTATTTAAAGCTATTTAGGAGTAAGAATGGTTGTACAACAGAGAACTGCTATATTATCTACACCAGGGCTTCTTTCTCATTGGCCTGTTCATTTTAAAGTGTCAAAAGTATCGTTCATTTACAGTAGATATTTTATTATTGTTAGCAAAATATCGACTTTAATCTTTTAACTAAGAAGAAAAATATCAATTCAGATGTATTATTTTTTAGTAATAATTAATGTAATGAATCTTATTTTGTATCATTTTGGAATGATATTAGTATGGTACGGATATGTACATAGTGAAGCGGTTATCAGCGCATAAAGTGGAATTGGCATGCCGAGTTCAAATTCCAGCTTAGGCCAACGGGTTCAATTTCAACAAAAAACACTTGAGAAAGAAAAGGTATTAATCCATGTCCTCCCCTTCAGCTGTTGAAAAAATAATAAGCTATTGGTTTATAGAAAGGTAGACTGGGTTCTCTAGCACTGACTGGAAACCAATCTAGGAGAAGGAAAATGCTGCACTCCAAACTGGTTGGGTGTGGAGCCCGCAAATCTACTCTGTAAATCCTACAGAATCACCTATAGCCACGACTGTCGTGGTGGAGCTGTGGCCTATACTCCAGGGATGAGTCTACAGATTTAGTATATGTTAATATGATACACGGTCATACACCTGGAGTATAGTCGGAGGGAAAAAAGTCATCGTGACTAGATCGAGCTCACAACTGTGATTTTGAATAAACTATATTAATCAGATATGGCTGCCTATAAAGTAATATAAAAGTTATTGATCTTAAAAGAATTAAAAATATATACTATGTATAGATACATGTATGTATTATTGGATTTAGCATAATACGAATAAGGTATAGTTTAAAAAAATTGTACTGCGCATGACCATGAAGCAATATAAGATGAAACTCATTAAACAAACGGAGTTTGAAGAATGAACATTTAATTTGCGCATGACAGCTCAAAGAAAAATAAAGAGCGACATTTATAACTATAAATTGTTTCTGATCAGTCTGGAGCAAAACATTTGCAGTCGAAGACGATTGTAGGCCGGATAGCGGTGTATAATGGGTTTTTCTGATCAAGTTGACAAGGAAAAGGAATTCAAACTTCATAGAAGAGGAACAGTTTTGCCTGTCGGTCAGACCATTTTGACGAACGCTATAAAGGAGAAAGAACGCTATTTGATGCAACAGGTTTTCTCCATTATTAAAAATCTAGTAGCAGTCTTCTCATTTCATTGTTGAACAAAGTGAATGAATAAAACGAAATCTTTCCCTTCAATGGCTTTCTTCATCCTTGGTTTTACGATCACGGGCCACTTTCCGATCTTCCATTTTTTTTTACATCAAACGATAGCGGTTCAATCAAGAAGCGGCATCTAAAACAATCAGTGACTTGGATTTTCGGACCGTACTAAGCAAAACGTAGTAAATTATGTATAAAAATTTACATTTTCAAATGTTTATTTTGAGATTTTCAGCGTAGTGTAGCGGTTTTCCGATGATTTGGAATATTGAAAAAATGGCCCTTTAATTTGAGAAAGGCAGTTCCAAGCTTATACTTGAGGGCCATGTTCTTATCAGTATCTTTTATTGGTTCTCTCACACGAGGAAAATATTTTGATATAGGGCGAGTGTGGGCTGAGAGTTATGACATTTACTAAACTAGCTAGCAAGACAACGCAATTCTATGTGAAACCGTTTTACTTGCTGGTCAGTCTGCCTTAGCTAACTCTACAAACCTATTTGACACTATTCGCTTTCTCCATTACAGCAGCCGGGCCTCTATCGCTGTTGAAGGAAGTGCATGAATAAACGAGAACAATTATTTCAGCTGTTTTCATGGTTTATGTGTTTCAACAACAGGGTTGCATTTCGATCAGGTGACTTCTACATCAAGACATAACGATTACCTAAGAGGCGACATCTATGACCGAATCAGGTGATGATCCAAAGTATGCAAGAGTTGAAAATAATTTCTTCATGAACAGTGACTTGTTTCCTGATATTAAATTATCAAAAAATATTTTAGCTTCCACAGGAATCACTTTTTCCGGCTATACCAGCGTGACAGTTCCGATCATAACAGACGCCTATTTTTGTCTGAACGTAATAATTTAAACGTATCCTCGAAGGGCTAATTATTATTGATTAGTTTTCTACGGTTTATCAACCCATTGCATGTTATTTAAAGCCAGAAAAAATTATCTTGTAAGAATTTTTTGTGGGGTGGGGAGATAATGATTTATTAATACAAGTCTTACTAATTAACCCATACTTGTGGAAAATTCATACCTTCCCCAATGCTATTTGCGTTTACGTGAATATAGCGAATCCAACTGGAATTATGATGTACTGAATATGCATGCACCTGGTTTACCCCTCACAGTAATATGATTGGCTGGTGTCAGCCATAAATACAGACTGATGTGGAAGTACATGTACTACGCCTATTGACTATTACGGTTACCTGCTAGATTGTCCTACTCGGTTACTGTAGTCCAAAACCACTTTGCTACTTCGAACAAATATCTCCCTTTCCGGCATATATAAAATTAGAACTCAGCTCTACGAACTCAGCTCTACGATTAACAATTCCATTATCCATTACACCACCCGCACATCCAAAATTACAACACCTAGTATTCCTAAGCGGTCACCCATCTAGGTACTGATCAGGCTCGAAGGGGCTAGGTCTTTGATTGCTGATAGAATGAGGCACGTGTAACCTCTAAAAGATTTGAAACTCTGTTAACAGAAATGTATTTCTCTCTGTGCCGTGTGTTTTCAGGACGTGGGCAATCATGACTCTCCACACCGTTCTATCCTTTGTAGCTCTGTAGGTTTGTTTTTTTCTCTCTCACTTATCCACTTACACAAGCTTGTTAGGTAGGGCGTCGACGATCATGGCCCTCCATAACTTCCTTATAATTTTACTCTAAGTAACTTTTTATTTGTTACCATCCCTCTTTACTCTTCTGCCATTCTTTTACGCAAATTCGCTGAGGGTATTTGACATCAATCTGTTCTGTGAGAGATTATCCATGTCCTGTTTTCTCATTAAATGTCCCATAATTTTCAACTATATCTTTTAAGTATAATTTTCTAGTATATTATTTTTTCATTAAAACTTCCTTATTGCTCACATTATCCGTTCATGATATTCTTATCATTCGTCTGCAGAAATACATTTCTGTCGCTTCAAGTCTCCTCTTCATCAATGAAGAAATTATCTTAGTAGTACAGCACTATTTTCATTGTTTCTAACGAAGTTTCCCTATTTCTTAATACTTATTTTCTGAAAGCCATCTTCGGCAGTTTCCTCTGTGCAATTTAATACTTTTCATTTTACAGACGTTTAGTTAGTGTTGGCTTTACAGCGGATAAACGTTTCTTCTCAGTTGAAGGAACGTATAATTTATTTTAAGATATAAAAAAATTGCTTAAAAAATAACTACAAAGGTGAAGTCGAACAAAAATACCTATTAAAATTTAAAAAAGAACAAAAAAACGTGAAGATGTCGGAGGTGGAAAAAAGCGAAAAATTCACCAATATATACTGTCATCTAGGTCAATTCGTGTTCCCACCCGTTTGATGGAGATTCGGAAAAAAATCTGTAGATGTTTGCTAATGACGTCAAAGAAGAAACCCCTCAAGTGTTTCTCCTAGAAAAAATAGATCTAATCAGAGCTATATAATGTCGGTGGATAAGCAAATGACTATTTGGCAGTTTGATATTTAACCTTATTTGCATTCATTGGTTAAACTTTAAAATATTAATAAACAGGTCGGGAGTGCGGTAATGTCTGCTAGGAGAGTCAGTGTCCTTTGGAGAATGCATTACGGAATCAATAGCTTAATAGGAAATTAGGTTATGAAAAGCGTCTTTATGTACACCCTTGTGCAAATTAATTGAAACAACCGCTTTAGTTTTCTTTCTTTCACCATACGGTCAGTTACAGAGCCACTGCAGTGATAGGGTGCAATCGATTTCTATTTTTTCCTCAGATTAGGTCATTTGCAGTGGTGTGCAATAGTATGAATCTATTTTCGGGATGTATGATGAAATTTGTTTAGCCTTGAAAAATACTGCGTTGTCCGTGATTGCATTAGATTTTCATCATGCCCAGACACTATTGTTTCGACTGGAGATTAGTTGTCCTACGGTTAATTTCTGCGATGGACGTTACTCCAAGGAAGCGTACGAAAATGGTAACGCTACACGAACACACTGGCAAACATCACCAGTAAGCAAATCAAAGTACTATAGACTGGCCCGGAAACTCTCCTGATTTAAATCCAATAGAGAATCTGTGGTCAATCTGTGGTCAATCTGCAAGGAACGACTTCATAGAATGGACATACAAAGTACTAACAGGTGCACGGAGTCATGTTTTATTAGAAAAATACGAAAAAAAAAAAATAACGGAATTATTAATTTTGTTTCACTTAATTTCCACAAGGGTATAAAATTGACCTTACGAAAATATATAGCTCGTTTGAGAAAATATTAACAGCTTATACAGTGGTATATGTTACAGTTAATCGGTTACATAAAATCCGAACATCAAAGGTTGTGCAGCGCCAATTTTCAGGTGATATTAACAAATATTTGTTTCTTAAATAGGAACTAAAATGTGGCACAACCACGTCCTTGTGGGTGATGAATTATTTTTCACCCTGCAATCCCAGACAAAACACTTTCACTGCTCTATTGCTATTCCCATGGAAAGTGCTCTGAAAAAATACATTCCTTAGTTCCACCAGTTCTAAACTTCAAGAGCCACCATGCCACGCCCTTTCTAGCGAACCACTCTCGTTCCCTTCCAATTTCATTGGTGAGATGTAAGTTTCCACGCAGTCAGCTTTTTTCCTTAACCGCTGCTTTGTGGAACCGACTCCCAAGAGGATGCTTCCCTGATCATCACACACTTAACATGTTGAAGTCAAGGGTCAACCGCTATCTTCTCCACATATCCCCATGAACTGTGCTTCTTACTCTCTAACCCTCTGCATCGAGCGGCTCTTGGTCCTCGTATAGGTTGACCATCATTGTAAAAACTTCTTTCATAAATATCGATTATTTATTAGTTATTGAGGAACTGTGTTGAGGTAACCCTATGACCCAATAGGTATTCTTTAATGGATTTACTGCTCTGCTTTTGATTGAATGGATTATTTATTTCCATTTGACCGATTGAGCTGTTTGATTTCAACATTGATAATCATATAATTCATTGTCACCATACGTTGAATTGATTTATCAAGCATTCATTGATCGTGCTTTTGTCATTTCGAATAAAGACACTGATATAATTCCAGTTTCCAAAAAATCGTGGTTACAGAATTTTATGAGCATAAACACTCTTTCTCTCGAACCCTTGTCATTCACCTCCGCCTGGTTCACCTTTACTCGACAGTCTGTGGAGGTTGGCTTCGTTTATATAAACCCAATGGCATAATATCCTTACATGAGCATCTAAGAGTAGCATCAAAAATATTGAGTGTTAATTAACCGATTTCATGACACAGTTCTCAAGTATTGTCATAGAATGAGTCAGTGACCATTTAAAAGAGGATTTTTCTAAGCTTTGAATGGCTGCCACAGGGGAGCTATAGTCGCGTCGTATCTCAAGCGACGCTCAGTTGCTGGCTTATTCTCGGAATGGAAAGTCCTCAACAAAAGGCGTTCTGCGTTCTCGAGTTTGCGAAAACAAATACGGTTATCACGGTGCAGCGGGATTTTCGAAGACAATTCGACATTAATCCAACCTCTCCTAAGAACATTCGACGGTGGTTTAAACACTTTCAACAGATTAGGTGTCTGCGTAAAGTAAAAAGTCCAGGACGGTCTCGAATTTTGGAGGGACAAGTGGCAAGAATCCGTGCTGCATTTGAAGGGATCCCACGGAAGTCCACAAATCGAGCTAGCTATGATCTTGCAATCTTGCAATCCACTATCTAGCGTATGCTAAGAAGACGTCTACATTTGAAACCTACGAGACTACGCCGCGTTTAGGCACTTACCAAGACCTATTTGTGCTTGGCCTGCGAGATCCCCAGACCTCTTCGTGTGGGATTTTATCTTGTGGGAAGATCGCGTTTATTTTTCAACGCTACATACTAACCTCGATGACCTTAAACATCAAATAACAGCAGCGATCAAATCAGTTGATCGTCATATGCTGATACACGTCTGGGAGGAATTGTCTTATCGCATTGATGTTGCCCGTGTTGCCCGTGGTGACCACATTGAAAACTTGTAAGACAGGAAATAAAAATTGATTGTGGGTAGAATACTTGTGACTTCAGCAGCAGTTTTCTATTGTTTTTCCTTATTAAAATATTGCGTAATGAAATCGGTTCATTGTTTTTGAATAATCCTGTATGTTTCGTTGCATTTAGAGAAGATTCCTCTCATCGTAATTATTATAGTTGTAAAGAGTGAATTACCGTAAATTATACCGTATAGGATAAAAAGGAAGTCTGTTTATTATACAAAATTATTAAAACTACCCGAAAATGATTCAGGGATTGAATATTGAGGATTCCTACGGCAATCGCACTTTTCGGGCTTCATTTATCGTAGCATTCTTTACAATTTTCCAACCTTTTTAGGATCGCCATCATTTACTTCGTTGTGGTCTACTTAATATCATCCTCAGTATGAAATATTAGCTCTGAGAAATGTCAGAGGTAGCAGAGAGTCAAATCTGGAATGAAGAAATGCTGATCATGCGATATTTTGTTAAAAACGAATCGGGCAGGAGACGACGAATCAAAATACCTGGATATATTCCGGGAAAAAGATTCCATATATCTCATTCACTCCACTATGGTAAGGGTAAAAAAGTTAGAATTTCTACAAGTGATCAAACCGTTTATGTTAACGATATATTCATGACATCTTACGCATGGCCGTAAAAATACACGTGTCCAAAAGCACGAAGAATGACATATCTGGTCGCTGAAAGAGAAAAGGCAAGTGATGTGGATAGATGATCTACCGCCAACTTTTCCGTCTCTTCATCATCCAACGAATTACAAAAAGCTGCAATCGAATAATTTTCTTTCTTGGCTACATAAAAGGATAAAATAAATGAAGAAGAACTTTTCTTGATTCTTTTTCAGTCAGTAGATCTCTAGAATGGCTTTGTTCCGAAAAGAACGTTATAGATTTGATTGTCACAATTACGTTTTCTGAAGAAAAAAATCAAGCTGCATGGGTTGAGATCACAACTCATCACTGGGTAAAAAAAGAAGCACTCCTCCGATTAGGTTGAGGATTCGTATCGCGCTTCTGTTGATCATCAAACTTTTCCAGTCAACAAGCGATATGTGGAAAATTAGTAGCTAGAATCCATTAATGGATCAGCAAATGTTAGGATGGGAAACAAAGACATGGATCTTTTATTACCGGAAAATAGAGACTTAAAAAAAAAACTCTAAAGGGTTTTTAATGTTTTTTATTAATGTATATTTCCTTGAGCAATGCTTTGGTTTTTGTATTTAAATTATATATACTATATGGCAAAAATGGGCGCCCCTATAGAAATAATGATAAAGCTTATTCCATTTGTATCTACATTTATCAACATGCCTAAGAATTGTTCTAACTTCGAGAAAGACCAAGTCGCAGCTTTTCATGATTTTGGACTGCGGAATAGAGCAAAAGCTGATAAGATAAATCGAAGTGAGTCATGTGTCCGCAAATTAATCAAAAAAGAGAAATCCAACTGGAACATATAATAGATGTAGCGGATTTAGACAACCGCTAAAAACTACCGACAAGGAAGATAAAAACTTGGTTCGTCAATGCAAAAAAGATCGATTCGCAACAGTACAAGATGCTTCCAAAGCGGCTAGTTTGGCGGTTTCTTCAAGAACAGTCAGACGCAGGCTTAAAGCAAAAGGCATTGTTTCCAAATACATAAAAAAGAAACCTTTCGTATCTGGAAAAAAATCGACGGGCACGGCTGGCTTGGTGCAAAGCTCATTTACACTGGACTAAATCTGATTAGGAAGATGTTCTATTACTCGCTTGTCTTGCCGTCCTGTGTATGACGATAAACTACATCCGCGCCGAGGGTAAGACGATAAACTACTCCAACAGCAAGGCCTCTGATCAGGAGGCTTTGAGAAGAGTGGAACCACCTCTTAATTGCTGGTGTTACCAGGTCAGCCCTAACCGGGGGTGGTAGCACCTGTTAGGGTCCCAGGTATGGGCAAATAGTTAACCCCGAAACTGAGGTAAAAAACATTATGAAAGTGTAAAATTGGGTTTTAATACCAGAAATACCCTGTAAAAAATTATTACTAGAAATTAATTAAAAAAAAATTACCAGCAATACGTTTTTGAAAAAAAAAAAATTATTACCAGAAATAGATTTTTGACAAAACAAAATATTACCAGGAAAAAGAAGTTGTCGGCATTAAATGACCCATTGAAGTTGATATGCTGTAAAACAAACCAAACCAAACCAAACCAATCACTTGTTTAAAAATACAAAATCGACTTTCTATCGGTGCGTCCATTTTTTCTTTTGGCCTCGTACTGTACTTCTCTTCGTAATATCCTGTGAAGCATCTGATGTTCATAGATATCACCATTCGTTTACTTGGACACACACACACACACACACACACACACACACACACACACACACACACACACACACACACACACACACACACAAAAATATTTGTTACCGAAAGTTTTTTTTGTTTTGCCGGTTTTTATTTTAAAACATATTCGTAGAGGGGTGTACTGGATACCAGCTAGGAAGGAGAAATCAGTGATTCGAGTTCGAATTCCACTCGAGTTTATTTATATTTACTTCCAAACAGATAACCCTAGGAAAGGTATGAATCCATTTCTCTCAACTAGTTAAATAGTAGGTAGACTGTTTTGTAGCCTTGATTAGTAACCAGTTTAGGAGAATGACACCTGTGAATTCTAATCTGTATATAGCCCTGTATGTGGCCATATTATTCACGTAAGGAAAATATGGTCGAGTTCACAATGAATCTATGAACTCGAATGCTGCTGATTTGATGAATGGTAAGCATGAACTAGAACTCCTCAATACTCTTATAATATTCGAATTTGGAAAGTAGTTGTGGAAAAATATATTAAAAATGTATAATCATCCATGGACATCGCCTTAATCAGTTCAGCCATCGAAGCCACAGTTGTCATTAAGCTATCATTCCCTCTCTTATCCTCTATGCTATTTTCGTTTTGATACTTAGTAAGATCAGAATAATTTCGATTTTCTATTAGATGAAACCTTTTCCTCGTCATTATTCTACGCAATCCTTTAGAATGCCACGGAAGTCCGCTTGGAAACAATGTCTTTATATCGATTTTCGCGCTGTTTCCATTAATGTTCGAACAGTGTATCGATCAAATGTATTAGGCTATCAACAACAATGAATACAAACATTAATACCATAACAACAGTGAATGTGATTCATCTAAAAAGAATATTGATAAACAAATTGATCATGATTTCGGCGCTTCAAATTGCTTGTTGAGAAAGTGTTAATAATGATATCAGATGACTAGTGTTAAAGGTCACTGATTTAGCCCAGGTAAAAAATCCTGTATATCGAATGATCATTTTCCATATTTTTAAGTCTGGTGTAACGAACGCTTTCTTCTTATTTCTCTTTATTCGTATAATTAGAAAAACTCTATGCATTTTCCGAGTACATTGTCGGGGTAGCAACAAAATGTGTAGCTTTTTTAAGTGAATTTCATAGACAGTATTTAGATATTTTTACATAGATTTATTCAACCATATGTGCGCCATTTTGTATATTAACTATCGCCATCTTTGAAACTTCATTATTCCATCCTCCCAGAACTTGGCATTTTTCTGCGAGATGGCTTGGTCCAAGCGGCTTTACAGGCTTAAGTTGAAGTTCTTCCAAATAAATAGTAATCCGAAAATGCAATGTGATGTGAAATACGATGGGTGTAGCAGAATTTTTGTAACAATTTCTGCCGGGGCTGTAAAAGGTCTGTGGTGTGGCGTTGTCTTGATGGATGACGATACCATTTTTATGGAAGACGATACCATTTTGATTGCTCAATCCGTGACGCTTCTCATTTTTAACTTTAATTCTTTTTTTTTAGAAGCATATCAACACCTCTGTAGGTTATCCAAAGCCAAAATCTAAACATTTTCAACACAATTTTATGGCTTCGACTAAATATATTTTGAACACAAATGTATGCCTTCAACTACAGATATAATCTATTGTTGGTCATTTTGCTAATTTTACTATAAAATTTATTGTTGGTCATTTGAATTTAAAAATGTATTTTTGGTTATTTTATAATAAATATGTCTTGGTATTTTTTTATATAAATATGTATTGCTGGTATTTTTACTATAAAATGTATTTTTATACTTTCATGGTGTTTTCTTTTTATTTGTGGGTTTCCTATTTGCCCATAACTGGGATCCTAACAGGTGCTATCACCTCGGATCAGGGTGAACCTCGAAACAATAGCGATTAAGATGTGGTTATACGTTCCTCAAAACCTTCAATCTTTGGATCAGAGCCTTGCTGCAAGATATATTTTATCGTCATATCCGGGACTGTACCTTTAATTAGTTCAGGTGGGAAGAGTACTTGTCTGAATTCAACGTCTGATTTTTGAGGAAGGAAATCATAATGCATAACCCTTTTCCAATCCTACTAGATACACACATCATCTTATTCGGATGTAGAATGGCTTTTGAAATGGTAAAGTGGGGATCATTTCGTTTTTCCCGGGAACTTTTCGCCCAACCTTGTAAATATTGGGTTGTTTTGTTGCGGTTAGTTAGAGAATCGTGTAGAGAAATGAAGTTCGTTAATTTATTTCCGTTAAATCGTGGGGCATCAAAACGATTGATTCATCCAAGTGTTTTCAATGGGTCTTGGAACACCCGTATGAGATATGTAGAGGATTCCTGCGATGTTTCGTTTCTTGTGACCTGAATCAGAGTTTCCATTCGCTATTATCAAAGACCGCTGACCTGTTGGAATGCTGTCGGTCTTCTAGATTAAAATGACCAATTCTGAATCTAGCTAACCGCTCCCGAACAGTAATTTCAGCTACGGCACAATCTCTCTAAACGGCACAAATCTTTTTTTGTGTACTTTCCGTTACGAAAATAAAAGAGCAACAAATGATCATTTACTTCTGTTGAAATGCATAAAGACATTGAAAAGTCACAATCCACATAAGGATCATACAGAAAGATGTGTTGAAATGTCAACTTTTTCAGACTAGTTATTTTCTCTGTCTCTCCACTAAGATGAATTGTGGCACAAGGTCAGTTTTTAAGGTGCGTACACCCAGCCAAGAACAAAAATTGCCCTCAGCCCCCATAACCGTCGGTTGCGCTGGCCTCGGTCCGAGCGCCGATCCCTTCCTCTGGTACAATGAGAGGGCACGGCCTCGGGCAGCTGTTCCCCAGGGATGGGCACCTCTCAGTATAATTTGCCTCAGTTGCGACTCTATCCTTTGACGGAGCCGCTCCTGGGCGCACTCTGCCCAAAGATAGGGCAACTGAGACGCAATAGAGACGCAACTGAGAGATGATAAATAGTGTGTTACAATCCACACAAGAGAGAAATTTATAACTTTTTCAGACTGTTATCAATTTCAGTCACGTGTGCAATAAAATCATGTATTCAAGCACCACCTACTATAAAAACACTAGTAACTTTTGTTCTAACCCAAAACTTACATAACATTATAGAATACCAATTTACTTACATAATTTTTCTTTATTTAAGTATGAATGTGTTATGGGAACTTACCCATAATAATAATGGACTATTCCTGATATTATAAATACTGCGCCCCTCAAGAGGTATGAAGATGTTGTAAGACGAGGAGAGATAATTGAGAGCATATTGTAAGGATACTGGAATAGTGATATTTCTTGAGACAACATAGTTCACTCTAACCAAATCTGATCGTCATTACTAATACTTCTACTTCTTTATATTATATTTCTGTTGTAATATATCTTTGTATTCCATACCTGTGTTTGTGTTATTCTTTCATTGGTTCTAACCTTGGACCATCACCGTGGTACAAGGAACTTGGACTATAACAGAATGTTATATAATAGCATTACGACATTTCCGTTAAAATAGATTATCTTACGAACTCGATATGTAGGATATATTTTTGCTAAAGCATTATATAAGCGATGGAAGCCAATTGTGACGGAGAAAGCACGCTGACATGAAATAAAAGTTTTATGAAAGTATCTTATTGCTAAACAAGAACGATTTATAATTTGAATATTACATGAAAAATGGTTTTAGGAATTTTTGAACGAATTTGATTCGATTAGTTCAAGTTTTTATCATTTTCTTTAATGAAGCAAAGTTCACGCTTTTCAACGGAGATATTTAAAAGACGAATTCCAAATGTATTGTACGCTGTTTTTAGAAGACGACACAAGAGACATGACAAAGTAAAATAGATTTTACTTTTATATTCTTACGCTGTTTCAATTGTTTTTGATTTTTTTTTTTATGTCGGACTCGTGATTTAATTTGTGTTGAAATTGTCTTATCTTGGTTACCTTTTATAAATGATATATTAAACTCTTTGCTACTAACATCAATAGACTTATTACTCACAAATACACACATATATACACACTTATCACTGATATGCACAATATATAATTATAAATCATATATTAAACTCTTTCCTATTAATATCAATAGACTTATCACACAGACACACACAGACACATAATTATATATATATATTTAGACATGTCGGACTGAATAAATTACAGACATTATGTCTGCTAATGTTTAATAAAATCCATTCATACTCACGAATAACCTTCAATGTATTGATGTTAAAGGTTGATAGAAATGTGCTATAGCTGTTTAAATTTCCTTTATTTTCATTTCCCAAGTACTTTCGATCATTAGAACGTGAAAAAATTATCATTATGGAATATTTCTTCTATTATAAAAAAAAAATCAACGCTCAGAACATTGTCAACCGTTTTGCATTTAAATACTTATACTAATGAACAACATATAGTTTTGTACTACTCGAACTCCTGAAGTTGATCTTGGAAAAAGATGGAAAGTACTTGGGAAATGAAAATAAAAGAAATTTAAACATCTATAGCACATTTCTATCATCCTTTAACATCAATACACGGAAGGTTCGTGGGTATGAATAGATTTTATTAAAATTAGCAGACATAATGCCTGTAATTTATTCAATCAGACATATATATATATATATATATATATATATATATATATATATATATATATATATATATATATATATATATAAGATAAAGGCATGGGCAGCGCAATGCAAACATTCTCTCCCCACCATAGGTTAAATAAATGGTCATATTTGTTAGGTCATCATCAGAGCTGTTTCGACTTGAAGGCACACTGCAAATCTGTGTCATTTTTCGGCATTTCGATCCCGAGAAACCCATCTGCACCGACTGATTTGTATTTCTTTCCTGAGATATTAGTTACAGTACCCCACCAGGGCCACCTACTGTTTCGAATCCAGAGTTGTCCTTCTCCTATACTGGTTGACATCCACAGTCAGTGTCTAGTCTGTCACACTATTTAACCCATTTAATTTATTCGGAAATTTATTAGGTTACATCAAAGTTATATTTATTACCACCCACTGTCTTTATCTTTACTCAGCAAGTTAATTGAAATGGAGGGTATTAGACAGGAACCATTCGACATTCAGTGACCGAAAACTTAGCGCTACTGTCGGTTGAAATTCATAAAAATTTTAATTTTCCATTAATTAGACTTCTCAACTCTACTAAACTAAACCACCCAATACATGTCTACATTTACCATTAAAACTTACTTTTCAGAAACGTTTCGCTTTTTAATATTAACATAAACATGGTAATTTGGTTTCCTTCATGTTCTTAGTATCTTTGCTTTCTCATGACATTCGCAATACTAGCCTCTTTCAAGTATTTTCGGGTTGGCCGCTCCAATTTTCTTGTTTATTATCCTATTATCCAAATGGCCCTCTTTGGAATTCTTAAAACCAGATTTCGTTCTTGGACGTATCTTGCCAATGTTTTCAATTTCTATTTTGTCTTATTGTTCTGTTAACCCTGTTCAACTTGAGCACTTTTCAGTGTTGCATTCGCAACATTCAACGACTTTACAATATGTTGTCTTTGATTTGAGTTTATATATTTATTAAGAAAGAAAACTTTCAGCATCCCTACTACAGAGATTCGTAGACGCACTCTCCGGCAATCCCCTCCGTTCATTCGTCAGGGGGGCATCAGCAATTGACTGCTTATACTTCTTGATTTTTCTTTTTTATATGCATTTTTCATTGGTGCAAGTCATTTCCATAGTGTATGTGAGCGTGTGTGCGTGTGCGCGCGTATGCCTTCGTTTGCGCGTAGAATATTGCGGTTATTTGTCCGTTTTGTCGTCTTTTTTCAATTTACATTCACTCCCTAAATTTCTATCTTTTTCTCTTTTTTCTCTTTTCTTAGACAAATTGAATTCCGGATTTCTACACATATACTCTCGCTGTTAATTCTTGAAGCGTTCTAATATCATCTTGCGTTAGGAAAAGCCTGAGTAAGTGAGTTCGATCCTCACTGGGTGCTACTTAGTTGCCGTATTGTACCACAAACTAAGTTACGCTTAGTAAACCACTAGGTATGTAATTTACAATATAATGAAGAATACTTCAGTTTCATGCAAAATTATAAGCAAATATTTTTCCTTATCAGAGTAAGTAAACTATCTGAGAAATTGCAAAGTTAATGACTTTTCACCAAATTCGTATTGGGGTTCAATTTTCTCATCAACTTCATTTCATATATCAGATGTAATTTTAATTCTTCGTTTCATTTCCTATTTTCCTACTAATTACTTAAGACATCCCTAGAGAGTTTTCGCAATTTATTTCTAATTTCTGATCATCTCAAATCACCATTTTACATTGTCATCCTACTAAAACGTAGAACTAGGCCAGCATCCTGTTACATTTACACACACACACACACACACACACACACACACACACACACACACACACACACACACACACACACATATATATATATATATATATATATAGTAAACCTAAAGAGCCAGACAAACCTGCTAGGTTTACTTCGTTTGCTCTACTTAGCGTATTAAGGACTTTGCTTAGTTATTTTTACTTTACTCGTTTTGAAGGTTTTTTTTTCTTTGGAGTCTGAACTTTGATTCTAGACGATTATTTTCGCCGGAAGTACATGTTCTTAGTTCTTTCTTTTTTTACCATTTCCCCCCCTTGAGTATTGTTTTGTTCATTTACAAGCTAAAAACACCCAAAGATTTGCCGGACGAGTATAGCTGCTTATATTTATAAGATTATTAGTATTATATATATATATATATATATATATATATATATATATATATATATATATTATATATATATATATATATATATATATATATATATATATATATATATATATGTATTTATATATATATATATGTATGTATATCTTTGTGATATAACCACAAATTGTGGTTATATCACACAGATATACGGAATAATAATAATGGTTGCGTTTTGAAAATAAAGATGGTAGGCCAGTGTGTTTCTGGAGAATGACGCTTAAAAGGAAAATAGTCTATAACATCACACATTACGAAATGGACAAAGTCCGACAATTATTTTGAGACATTTTTATGTTTATACGTTCTTTTTATAGATACAAAGTAAATGCTCTGTTTATAATAAACAGTATTAACAACGTTTACCGGCCTGAAAGGAGCGTTTCGGTTAGCAAGGTCGATTTTACTGTTTTTAAACTGCAATTCTCCATGATTAACCGAAACGCTCCTCTATGGCTCAATCGGTAAAAGCACGTCAGGCTATATGACGGTTCCGTGCAGAACACAGATTCCTGTTGGAGGTCGCATATTTTCTATGAAAACTTCTCGGACATTCAGGCCGGTAAATGTTGTTAATATTGTTTATTATAAAAAGAGCCTTTCCTTAAATATTTGTATCTATAAAAACATATAAACATAAAAAAATGTCTCAAAATAGTCTATGTAATTAAATTGTTCATTATGAAGAAATAAACCATTGATTGTAAACATAAAATAAAATTTCAAAAATTTATCTTTGCGCCTTTAGATTTTGCAGATATTAACCGTTCATAAAGGGCATATATATCGTTCAATAGAATTTATTAATAGTTATCAAATGCTGTTAAAGACATTACATAGAAAAACGATAATTTTTGACGTCACCTTAAATTTATTCTTTATTTAGAACGTTATTACTTGACGTAATCTACTCTCAAATTTTTCAATGGCTATTCTTCTACTATGTGCCGTGTCCCTTCAGAAGTATTGGGATTATGGCTCTCCAAAATTTCCTTTTATCAGTCACTTGTATGCCATGCGTGATACACGATTAAGCAATTATATATCTTTCGATATATGACTGACGAGGCAGCTTTTTTTTCCTTTATTGTAGTTCTTTATAGTTCTTATTAAATTTTGTCTTTTTTGTTATCTCTCCAAAACCTTTCTCTGCCATGCATTTCCATAACCTCTCTTGATAGCTTATGTGTTATTTTCCTCTGACCGTCTTGCTTTCATTCTGTCCTGTGAGTATCAAATTTTCCAAACCATTCTTTCCTCATTATGTGCTCTAGAAATGCTAACTCTCTCTTTCGGATGTTAAGTGTAAGTTTTGTTTTTGTTGCCATTTTCTCTAAAACTCACGTTCAGTTCATGTTATTCTCAGCATTCTTCTGTAGAACCAATTTCTGTTGCTTCAAGTTACTTCCTAATTATTGAGGCGATTTTTCAGCATTCATTAGACAATGTTTATATAATCAAAGTTTTTCATTATGGATAGTAATTTTTGAAAAGAACATCTTAAATTGAACATCTGGCCCTGACGAGAGTTTTGACACAAGGCTCTGGTATACGCCCAAAAAATAAATTTATTGAACTGTTATTGATTCGTTATTATAGCTCTATTTTTCCGCTGAGCACCTTTCCGCAGAAATCCTGCTCGCCTTAAAATGCGTTAAATTCTTGTCATTTTTATGTATTATTATTATTATTATTATTATTATTATTATTTCCTCTGGTATATACTCCTTTCCTTACGTGTTCCTATCAGAGGCCTAAGGGAAAATATGATATCATGATATTTTCCACTGAACATTTTTGTAAAAAACTAAAAATAAAACAAGATCATACACATTTTACATAACTAAAACGCTTCGTAAAGGCGCGAACTGCACTTGTGAGAACGTTTTTTTTTGTATTTCTTTGAGGCATGGGCCACCAGGGAACACTTCAATAAGTCCGTTTTCTCGGCTTGCCCAAAGGACAAGAACATTCCTCATTAAAAATGAAAGTAATAATCTTACTACGCATGTCATTGCCACTACGAATAGCACGTTTTTTTTTTAGAAATGTTGTTTGTATTGCTGTTGGCATTCGGTGTACCTTATATTTGAAATAAAATTCTTCTATGTACTGTGTCCCTTCAGGACGTGAGCGATCATGGCTTTCCAGAACTTCCTGGTTTTTGTATCCATTTTTCTTTTTCTTTTTTCTTTTTTGCTATCTCTCCTAAACCCTGTTCAGCCAACCATGTACACAAGTTCTTTAGATAGGTTATGTTTTCCTCTGTCCGTCTTGCTCTCAATCTGTCTTCTGTGTGTCTGTAGCGAAGAAAATGGGGAGTTACCTCGTCAAACCAAGCGACAGCTTGTCGCATGTATCCTACGTCGGAAAAGAGCGCACGTGACCTCATGTTTATATGTGAGAACGTCATGTAAATTTTTTGGTCACATCTCAACCAATCACTAACTTCTCGACTTAGATATAAACAGGTGCCGCATGTAGCCGTGAAATTGGCTCTACGACACATTACACGGCGTGAAGAAGGATTTCTTGAGACGTGCAAATGCTGGATTGAATTTTATTCCCTCACAAATTTCTACTGCAATGTCAAAATTTCTAAGCCCAATTTACTTATTATATAACCTAGAAATTTCAACTGCCTCTTTCTGATATTAAGTATAAGTGTCCTTTTTGTTTCCATTTTCTCTAAAACTTCCTCGTTGCTCATATATTCAGTCCATGGTATTCTCAGTATCCTTCTGTAAAACCATATTACTGTTGCTTCAAGTCTCTCCTTCTGTGATGAGATTGTCCAGCATTCACTGACATATACGAGGACCGATATTATATAAAGTGTCAATGCTCTTTACTTTGTTTGTAATGAATTTTTCCTGTTTCTTAATACTTTGCTTAACTTTTAGAATTCATTTTTCGCTATGCTAATACCCCATTCGGATTTAGTTGCCGTACTTTCCGTTCTCTGTTAAAACACTTCCCAGATATGCTCCTGCAGATGACACTACACTGGTATTTTTGTTTTATTCATAGTGAAATCACAAAGAAATGCCACTTTATTGTCTTCTATCATTGATGTAAATTGATCATATATTTTTCCTCATCTCGTGCAATGTAATATTGACATATGTCTCTGTGAATATACCGTTCAATCGTATTATGCCTATCTGTTAACTCAAAACAGCTAAACTTTTACTGTATCTGTCTATATTTTTGAGATGAGGTATTATGTACACTATTTACATTATTCGGACTATTGTCCTCATCTTTGTTGCCATATTTATTACAACGTTTCGGCCGTTGTACGCTCTGACCTTCTTCAGGTGGTTGGAATGTCGAACTGAACACTTTATTTCGCTCATTGGGGTAGACTCTTCTAGTTCTGCGTGCCATGTTTAATGGATGTCAGTTATCTCCTGTTAATTCCCCTCTCCAAGTTCTCCACTGCCTTAACCGGGTATTAAACTTAAACTCTTTGTGTCCTGTCACTGGATCTAACTAACGCCTTTTATCCACTGTGTCATGTGTCCTTTAGGACACATGGCACAGTGGATAAAAATATGGCGACAAAGATGTAATAAATATGGCGATAAAGATAAGGACAATAGTCCAAATAATGTAAATAGTGTAAACTTTTACTGATATTACTATAAAAATAAATATTTTTATACTACTCTTATTTTAAGTTAAGAGATATTACAAAACTCAAAAAAATATATTTAGCCAGTTAATTTTAAATCCTATGGAGATAAGAACTCCTTTGAAAAATAATATAACTATAATTGTTACTCTGTTTAACTGGCGATATTCGCTATGAAGTTAGTTTTTACAATGTAATTTTTCAAACGTATTTGGCAAGCAACGATTGGTCATCTCGATCCCATATTCTATATATTTCAAATCGATGATGTAGCGACCTATCTTCAAATCTGACTGCCCACATTTCGTGGGAATCAACAATTCAACCAATCAATACGAAGCAAACAAACTTTTCCAAATAAATCAATTATGGTTACAAGTCACATAACATAGCAAATTTCATTTACTATTTTTTTCGGGGGTTTGATGCCTACATTCTTATCTACACTAGCTTCAAGTCAACTAAACAGCAATATGTAGTGACTGCACTTAACAAAAGAATAGCTTTTGTTTCACAATACATCACTATTCATAGGAGTTAATGTGTCTATTGTCTAAAAGTGCTTTGCTTCATTAGCACGAGCCAAACGACACGCTCGGAATGAGCAATTCTGATTCACACTGTCGGATTTTAATACCTATCTCTCTCGATTTATCTATCTATCGACACACACACACACACACATAATAGATAATATTAGTGGTCAATATATATACATACATATATATATAATATTAGTGGTAAATATACACATACATATGCAAAATATATAAATATATATACATACATACATACACATACATATATATTTGTATAAAAAAAAATTCCAAGAGGATAGAATCCAGGTAGAACTCAATGTCCAGGACAGAGTAAGGATATAATAAAATGGCTTAAACACTAATATTCCATGGTCATATTTTATTCCATTGGAATCGTAAATACGATCCAATTCATCAGACCTACAAATTCAAAAAGTAAACAGAAAAAACAACTCCAGAAATAAAAAATAAAATTTAGAGAGAGTGTAAGTATGAGAATGTGGGACGAAAGCTATAGAGAGGGGTAACAGACGAGTGAAGGTGGAGGATTAAAATTTAACAGAGAGAAGTTTTAAAGAGGGGAGTCAAAGACGGTTTAAGTTAGAGAAATATGAATGTTGTGGGTAGAATCCAGGTGGAGCTCGATGTCTAAGACAGAGCAAGAATATAATATAAAAGGCTCAAACACTAATATTCCATGGTTATAATTTATTACATTGGAATCGTAATCACTATCCAATTCATTAGACTTATAAATTCAAAAAAGAAAAACTAATTTTTTTTAAATTCTAGGTCCCAAAAATTGCATGAAAAGGCTTGTTGCTACTCAGTGTTGATCTTAGTGTCTACTTTTATATTTTATATTTACATACGTTCTGTTCCTAATATTGAGCGCCTTTACCTATAAATTTAGTACCCCTTTAAACTATATGTTTATTATATATATATATATATATATATATATATATGTGTGTGTGTGTGTGCGTTTGTGTGTGTGTAGTTATGTATGTATCTATGCATCATATTTTCATTCAAGCATGTTTGGTTAAATAATTTAGACGTGTTATGTTTATTTATTTCATTTTTTACCATTTCAGGTCTACAAATTAATTCCTTGGTGGCTATAGAAAAACTGATCAAGAAAAATTCTCAAATTTTCATTCGAATAATTTTTATTTTCCCCAAGTATTTTCAATCTCATCTGAGGCCAACTTCAAGGGTTGCATATCTATGAATATGTTATGCGTTAACATCATAAATTCAAAATTCTTTTCACCGCTATGGAAGGGAGGTAACTTATGTGGTTTAAAAAAAAAATAATTCTCAAATTTTAATTTAGTATTCTTTATATAACACTTTAATGCTATAAATATTTTAGACCTTCATTCTATACTCGTAATTGACTTTATTTTTTGCCGCAATTCTCTTTTATAAAGTGTTAAATAATTTAGACGTATTATGTCTATTTATTTTTGCTTTAATTCTTTCAAGTTCAATAATTAATTTCTTGGTGGCTGTAGAAAATTAGTCAAGAAGAAAATTAAAACTAAAATAAATAAGTGTAATACGTCTAAATTATTTAACCAAATATGCTTGAATAGAATGCTGTGTAGACAACGGGAGATGAAATACAAGTTGGCCCTATTCGGGAAAGTAATTGGTTAACTGGGAAGAAAATTAGTAAAAGTTTTTTTTAATTTTCCCCTCTCATCCCCATTTAATTTATTCTTAGTTTCAATTGTTGATAAAAATTTCTCTTATCAACTGTTTCGTTTTATATTGCCGACGATTTAGTTTCTAAAGAAGTGTCGGCCGAAGACACCTAAAATCTTAATCTTAATCGTGATACTTTTGTATCTATTTTAATAATAAAATTATGTTCCTTGTCCTTAAAACTATTCCGACCTTGTGTGGCAATAATAAAAACTTGCTTAATATATATATATATATATATATATATATATATATATATATATATATATATATATATATATATATATATAAAAAAAGAAAGAACAGTACGATATAAAATCCGGTGTTCTTATAGATATTTTTATTTTTACAAAATATGGTTGGAACTGTGTAGCGAAAAAAAAAAATATTTTAAATCAATTAATTTATAATATATATATATATATATATATATATATATATATATATATATATATATATATATATATATATATATATATATATGATGTAAACCACAATTTCCACTTAATAAATGGCAGTTTGACTAGTAGAGACATTCAGTTAATGTACGATAATTTCCTATTTCTCGACAAGAAACTGAAAAGCAGGACAATATATAAAATATCACTGATCATCACAAAACTAATAATAGCACAATGCGATATACGAGATAATATTGGAACAAAAAAAAAAACAAGAGATCTATTCACAGATTTTAAATTCAAGAGACACCGGAAATTTGAAAAATTGATAGAAAAATTTTGTCGATATTATTTAGCTAATATATATATATATATATATATATATATATATATATATATATATATATATATATATATATATATGACAAAGTGGAAAGCATTGTATACGACATGTTTGGGAGACGTAACGGTTACTTCGTTCGACTTTTTCAGGCTGGAATGAAAAACAAAACTGCGTTATAAAAATGCGTTGGAGCTTTTGAGGATGACAAGGCCAATAAATTAAATTACTTCATCATATTCGACGACCAGAGACCATTTATATACCACGTGCGATGAATAAACTGTTGTCTAAATGATGCAAAAATGAAAATAATACTATCATCTCATTTGAACTGATATATTTACGAAAATTACGCAAAAATATCTTGAAATACTAAATTTAGTAAATTTATTCAAGAAAATCGCCATTGGCTTCAACCATGGTCTCCAGACGACATCGGAATCTCCTGAAACTTTTCAGGACAGTCTCCTTGTTTAAGTTGGTGAATACTGCCATAACTCTTGCCTTCAGTTTATCTTTGGTGTTGCAAGGAATTTTGTTGGTCTCTTGCTCTACTGCACCCCACATATAATAATCAAGTTTGCAGTCTGTGGAGTTAGGTGGTCAGGTGTAAGGTGTGATCTGACTTGGTCCTCCTGTTTGTGTGGCATAGTGTAGATATTTGTTGCGAAGCATATGATCTTCCAACAGCCACTCTCATTACCCAGGGCATCACTACTTCCTCAGGGTACTTGATGCAGGCCTCCGTGTTGATTCTGAGGACTTCATCAACAAATTTTTTCCGACCTGTTTTACCTTTATAACCATCATAAGAGTCAACCAATTTTTTTTCTGAATCATCTGCACTGTCCTTAGACCGACAGCCAAATATTCTGAAATGCTAGCGTTGGAGCTACCGGTGCGAATGTCAAGTAATACAGAATGACGTTTTCAAATTTCTGCCGGAGTAAATTGCGTAACGGTACTCTTTTTCCTTACAGAGGATACCCAACTCACCTTATTATATTTCGCAGTGGGCAAAATCAAAAACAAACAACGCGAATGCGCGAAATAAAAAATATAAAATGGTGACAATTTACCCATCGCACCCAATATATATATATATATATATATATATATATATATATATATATATATATATATATATACACAGACATGACAGAATTGAATAGACACCAAGATAAATTTTATTTCTGATTTTTTTTAATAACCAAGATAAATTAACTTAGATTATTTGATTAAAATTGCAGATAACAATACTGGAACATGCCACGAACCAAAGGAGCATCAGACCGATCCGAATTTCAGCGAGGGCGTATCGTGGTCTTAGTCAAAGAAAAATATCTGAAAATCTTTCAATACCCCTTTCTACTGTTAATAGAGTGATCGTACAATTCACCAGAGAGAGCAAGAAGTGCACAAAACCTCATCCAGGCCGCCCTGGGCCCTCTGAAAGAACCATGCGTCTTGTCGAAAGAAATGTTGAACAGGATCCATGTTGCAATGCCTCTGACATAGCAACACAAGTTGATGTCAGTCCCAGAACAGCTGTCAGGTATCTTCACAAGCTGGGCTACTATGGCAGAGCTGCAAGAAGGAAACCACTTCTTGGTCCAGCCAATATCAAATGCAGAAAGGAATGGACTCATGAGATGGTGGAGAGACCTGTGACCTTTTGGACCACTGTCATATTCTCTGATGAGTCAAGATTCGCATTATTTTCCGACAGTGGAAGAGTATGTGTATGGAGACTCTGTAGTCAAGAGTTTGATTTAAAAAGACTGCAGCCAACGGTGAAACATGGGGGCCTTTCAGTAATGGTATGGGGTGCAATTTGGAGTGATGGTCGCTCAGAGCTTGTGGAGTGTGAAGGAAACATTAATTCAACCAAATATGTTTCTATATTAAAGAAAGGGCTCCTTCCAATATTCTCAAGTAGTAGAATGAGCAAAGTTGAGTCCCTATTTATGGAAGATGGAGCTCCATGTCACACTGCTCAAGCAACGCAACATTGGTTGAGACAAAATGGGATCAATAAACTTCCATGACCAAGTCAGTCCTCAGATATTAACCCATTGAACACTTTTGGGGCATATTAGATCGAAAACTCCGAAAAACAAAAAACAAAACAAAAAACAAAACAGGAAGCCATCTTCTAAGCCCAAACTTTTAGGATTATTGCGTCAAACATGGCAAGAAATCCCTCAAGATGATATTCGTGAACTCATCGCTAGCATGCCTAGAATGGCCGTTGCATTAAAAAAAGCAAAAGGGAGGTCAACCAAGCATTAGTTATTAAACTTATGACCATTTATAATTACATCATTTGTATAAATTACTTGTTTAATAAACGGTTTCTGTGAGCGTCTATTCAATTCTGTCATGTCTATATATATATATATATATATATATATATATATATATATATATATATATATATATATATATATATGTTAGAGTGTGCAGCTTATATTTTATATAATAGAAAACAATTTATACAAAGAATTAAACACTTCGCTAACAAGACTTAATGAGACATTAACTTACTGTCAATTCCTTGAATAATATTATATTCGAGTTGTTGTCAGATGGAAAAAACATGCCATCTTCAGAGCACAATTTTCCCATACATAGGCTAACACGAAGACGAAATATATATATATATATATATATATATATATATATATATATATATTTTTTTTTTAAGCATTCAATTCCAAGCAAGGCGGGAAGCCACTAGCACGCAAGAGGTTACAGAGTTGGAGCGAGAACAAAGAGGATTGATAGAGGAAAGGATGAAGAGAAGGTTAGGGGATAGATCAGGGCATCTGGAGATGTCGATTGACGTTACATTTGAATAGTTGGAGATTATAGCTATCAGGAAAACAAGAAATGGGGAGGGGGTTCTACAGGCGAGAAGTGCGAGACATGAAGCAATTGGAGTAGAAGAGACGGCATTTAACAGTTTCGACAGTGAAAGGGTGAGAGCAAGATGCCAGCCTAGTTGAACGATTCATTCATGAAGTCTAGGAACCAGCGAAAGCAGCTCATCTGGGAAGTTACCGTGAAAGTATTTGTAAAAAAATAACAGAGGGAGGCAACGTCACGTCTGTGAGAGAGCGACTGCAGACGAGATGCCAGATCAGCTCCAATTACATTGCATATCCGTCTTTGGATTTTATCAAGGACCTTGAGACAATTAGAAGGGGCTCCAGACCATATATGGCAGCAATACTCTATGCAAGGGCGAATGGTTGATTTGTAGATTTGAAAGATCGACTCCGGCGAAAAAAACTTCCTGGCGCGGCACAGGGAGCCAACTTTCCTAGCGGTGGATGAAGCTATTGAATCAATGTATTCGTTCCATCTCAGGTCAACGGACAATGTTAGACCTTGCAGTCGCAAAGAGGTGCTCTCATGGAGTTGAGCGTCGGACATTCTAATGGGAGGCAGGGATGATTCTCTCTGGTGAGTAATAAAGAGCAGTTTTGTTTTTCAGTCATTAAAGTTAACCAGCCAATTCCTGCCCCATTTCAAGACAAACGGTCAGGTTAGTTGTGTCAGCGACACTAAATTTGTTTTTGAGGCGGGATTAATTTAAAATTCACATCTCAATCATGAACGCATGCACATATGTAGTCGCATCAACATAAACATAAACTTATTTCGATGAAGTCCTAAGGGCGAAACGCGTCAAACGAAAACCTTTTCCACTCTGTCATAGATCTTCCAACCCCAAATATTGTTCTTGATATATAAAAGTTTATATATAAAGAAACGTCATTAAATGATATTTATATTATTAGAGTATCATGGATTTTATTTCGAAATAAATTTATTTTATATTTGAAAGCAGAGAAGCAGAATTTTACATGACCGTAACAAATACCTGCTTAGGCACCAGACCCCATATTTGATGTCTCTTATCTCCGAAAAGAACACTTCTTCTTGGTGCCGAAGCGTCTCAGTTAACCTGATGAATGTTTGTGAACGGATTTTAGTTTAAGGATTTTGACTGGGAACGTTTTGCTTTTGTTTGTAGGTAGTTGCTGCATGGTGGAGTAATGGATAACGATTCGGTTTGAGGAATCGGAGAACCGAGTTCGGATCCATTATATTCATTTACGTGCTAATACACATGGAAAAGGTATGAATCCTCTTCTCCCTCCAGCTATGGCTAAATAACAGGACAGACTGGGTTCTATAATCTTGAATAGCAATCGGTCTGAATTCAAAACAGCCCGGAGGGGGCTGGGCTCCGTCAGGCTATCTTGGCGAGGGAACACCGCTTCCATTTTGACAGAGAAACATCGCATCATTGTGCCCTTACGACCCTACGGCTCACGGTATAAAAAATATATTCAGCTGCCCTTAACTCGTTTTTGTTGACCTTTCATTTTCATAGAAGTGTGTATTGCACTCAAAGCGTGATAAACGTTTTGTCCTAACATCAAATATGTTCGCCATGAACGTGTTGTCTACAGCGAAAGAAATTCTTGTTTGTTTGAAAGTTTGAAAACTAACAGATAAAACCCGAATTTTTGAACCAACCAGAACAGCGTAAAATGTTATTAACAAATTAAATACCAAGATTTATTGGCAGCAAAACAACGTCAGACGACAATCTTTTCATATCCGTAAACAAGTTGTCGGCTGTCCAAAGCAATGAATTACCGCCGATGTATCTCGAGTCTCCGTGAATCATTCAGAAAATCCGTATTCAAAGAAATTGAAAGTAAAAGAAAGATATATGTTAAAGAGATCTTTTACTTGTTCTTTTTCCTAATGAAAAGCCAATTCCAGTGAATTCAAAAAAGTCTGTCGTGTTTATAATGAAAGAAACTGAGGCTGAAACCAGCAATATCGGATTTTCGCGAGGATGCTTTCCCGATCATCTCAATCTTAATCTATTCAAGTTTACGGTCAACTGCTACATATCCTACATATCCTACATATCCTCATAATATTCGCCTGTTCTTTTTAACTTTACACTCTTGTAACAAATCTCATCCAGTAACCCTTTATCTTGAGTGGAACATAGGCCTTGTATTGGGTGAATTATAAAAAGAAACCCTATCCCAACCGTGGAAAAGAGATGTAAATCGTGCAAACAATTTGGGTTCAATAAATGGGAGGAATTCAAATAAAAAAGAGCAAGTATAAATCCTAACAGCTTCACTTCCATTCAACATGACAACCGGGCTTAATAAGTGCGGAAATGAAGAAACATAAATATACCAATCCAAGAAATGCTTAAAGAAAAAGGACACAAGATAAACATTTTCAGAACAGGAACTATGATCTGGAATTAGAATGAATGATCGCACCTACTCTGAATCCATCATAAAAATCCAGAATGCGGAATTAATAAATACATGTCAAATAACTTGGTGTATGGATCAGTTATAAGAAATTTAGTGCAGGAGATAAAGAAATGGAACATAGAATAGACGGTAGAAATAAGACAAGAAAAAATAAATGTCTACACCGTACACATTTTTATTTTGGAGTGATATCTACATAGTAAATCATATTATAACATATATATGACATAATGAAAATGTAATTAAAATATTAAAATTTTTAGTTTTATTTATATTATAACGATAAACAGCATATACATCGGCTAAAATATCTACACCGTACAAATTTTATTTTAGAATGATATCTACATAGTAAAACATATAACATATATATATATATAAAATAAAGAAATTATCATTAAAATATTACATTTTTAATTTATATTCTAGCGATCAACTGCATGTACATCGGCTAAAATGTCTGCAACGTGCAAATTTTAATTTGGAATGGTATCTGCATAGTAAACCATGTTGCTACTTTGGCTTGTTATCTACAAGGAAAAGTTAACAAGTCAAAGTAGTACCAAGTTTTGCTATGTAGATATCATGCCAAAATAAAATGTGTCCGTTATAGATATTTTTCTTTGTAGGTAAGCCAAAACCAAAGTAGATATTTTCCTAGTAGACAAAGTCCAAAGTAGCACCAAACATTCTGTGCTTGGTATAGTTTTTCCCAACACCGCAAACTGTCACAAAACTAAAACATTCACCTAAAATCGCAAGTCATGTGCTTAAATAGCCTCGTTATATCGTGACTTTCATATGGATGTCATGTATGTCATGTATCGTGACTTTCATATGGATGTCCTTCAGAAATATCTAAATTATCAGCCTTCGCAGACTAATTGTTAAAATGGGTCAAAATGAATGACCCGTTTAGAGAGGACAATGCTTCTACGAACTTTACGGACTGGCACCCAGAGAATCAGAAACAAAGAACTGTCTAAAATAACAGAAACCACATCACTTGAAGATTTTCAACAGCAACAACAAATAAAATGCACACGTCCTGGGTATGACGATAAACTACATCCACGTCCTGGGTAAGACGATAAACTACGTCCAACAGCAAGGCCTCTGATCAGGAGGTTTTCAGGAGTGTGGAACCACCTTTTAATTGCTGGTGTTCCAGGTCCACCCTGACCCAGGGTAGTAGCACCTTTTAGGGTCCCAGCTATGGGCAAATAGTTAACCCCGAAACTGAGGTAAAAAGCATTATAAAATATTGCCAGCTATACGTTTTTGAAGAAAAAACTATTGCTAGTAATACGTTTTTGAAAAAAGCAAAAACTATTTCCAGCAATACGTTTTTGAAAAAATATTACCAGCTATACGTTTTTGAAAAATTAACACTACCAGCTATATGTTTTTGAAAAAAATAATATTACCAGCTGTACGTTTTTGAGGTAAAAATATTAACAGAAATAGATTTTTGACAAAACAAAAATATTACCGGAAAAAAAGTTGTCGGCATTAAATGACCCATTGAGGTTGCTATGCCGTAAAACAAAACAAACCAAACCAATAAAATGCACGGTATATGGAACACGAACAGAAAATAATGGCATAATCAAGATATTGACGACCCACACTACGAACAAAAGGCTAGCAAGGAAACTTTCACCAATACAAGAAAGAGCGCTAACAGAACTGGACTTGAGAAACCTATTTTCTTGAAAAATTGCTTAACTAGAAAGATTTTTATAAATTTCAACTGACTGTAATATTGGTTGCTTTATTCCTTATCAGGAATTGACTAAGATAATTATTGAGTATTTGAAACAGTTCCGAAGTGCTAAGAAAAGGATTTTGGAGAACTGGACATCTGATGAAGAAGTAAAAATTATGCAAATGAAAGAATTTCTAGAATAAAACAGAATGACAAGAAGAATGTTCGAGTATTGAGGAGACTTACAGTTTTTGATCTTTAAGTGTAATTCTAACAATAATGGAAGGAAAGCCCCAAAATGCATTTATTTTTTTGGGGGGGGGGCTTCGCCTTCTTTCCTCAAAAATATTGCAAAATTGGAAAATATTTAGGACAAGATGTTTTTATTCCGTTCCGAATGTCATGTGAATTGATTTTTTAAGGATTCATAATTTAGAGAGGAAAATCCTTCTTCGAACCTCTGGCGCTACAGAATCACAAAGAACTTTACCACATAACAGAAACCACATAAGGAAGTTCAAAAGCAGCAACAATCAAAATGGCTTGCACATATAACTTGAAGATAAAGTAATACCATAGTTAATACGTTCACCACTATTTCAAACAAAATGTTATGAATAAAGTCCATACCAATACTGAAAAGAGCAATAACAGCTACTAAACTTGACATGTCTATTTTCTTGAATAATTGTTTTAAGAGAAAGATTTTATAAATTTCAACTGAGAGTAGCACTGACTGCTCGGTAATGTCGTTGTTTCCTTATACGGAAAAGTCTAATATTAATATTAATATTACCATGTAGAGTGCTTTTTTTATTGATTAACACTTATTCAGAAAGCGTCATATATATATATATATATATATATATATATATATATATATAAACAAAAAAACAAGGAATTTGATTTCATGCCTTTTTAAATTCTATATATTATATTTTTATGGTTTCAATCTTTTTCGAAAAGCTGGAATTGATTCTAGTAAAAATATATAATTCGCAGGGAGATTTGGGAAACTCATGTAATTCATTTATTGTTTCATATTTATTTATATCTCTGAGATGAGGTATTATGATTACTTGCATTATTTACACAACCCAGTGGATAAAGACTTTGGTTAGATCCAGTGACTAGACACAAAGAGTTGTGAGTTCAATACCAGTTCACAGCAGTGGTGAACCCAAAAAAAACAAAAAACAAAAAAACAACAAAAAAAAACAAACTTGGAGAGTTGAATTAAAGTGAAATATCTGAGACATCCGGAAGAGGCATGGCACATGGAACTAGAACAATCTACCTCGGTGGATGAAATAAAGGGTTTGGTTGGAAATTCCAATCACCTGAAGAAGGCCAGAGCATACAATGGCTGAAACATTATGAATATGTCAATGAAGATGAGGATAACAGTCTGAATAATGTAAATAATGTTTCATATTTGTTCCATAATTTCTACTACTTCCGCTTCTATTAATACCAGCACTGCATTCCTGTTCTTTTCTTTCCCACTCCTCCCCCTTTTTGTTCTTCATCTTCTCCCTCACTTCCTGCCTCACTCCTCTTCCTCCTTCTACTCGCCTCCTACTCCTTATTCTCTTCCTTCTTCTTTGCCTACTACTTCGGTTTCCGTCTCCTCTTCCTACTACTTTTCTTCTGCTTTCTCTTTCTTGTCTTCTACCTCCGTAACATTTTTTTTACTTCTTTTCCGCCCCATCCTCATTTTTCTTCTTCTCTTTCATATCCTCCTCCTCCTCCTTTTCTGTCCCCTCTTCCTCTACATCATTTTCTTTCTCTTTCACTACCTTGCACCTCCTTGGTTTTCTTCTCCATCTCTTTCTTCTAACCCACTTCCCTTTCCTCTCGTATCTCCCCGTTCTTCCATTCCCATTCTTCTCTTTCACCACAATCTCACACCTGCTCTCTTCTGCTTCACACACTTCTTTGTTATTACTAGCAATACAAGTAACACTTGTGTTTATTTGTTATTTAGACAAAACATTATAATTACTCTTTCAAGAAACCTGTGAAATAAAATAAGACAAAACTTATTTTGCATGAGATTCCACCTTAAAGTATACTACGAAATAAGGTTATTACTGATTCAATATAAACGTTGCTTTTTTAAGAAAAGCGTGAAACAAAGAGTAACAAATGCAAAAATATATCAAGAAAAAGAAATCACACAAATACATGGAAAACAGGAAAATGTATTCTTTTTCCCTTGGAGCACAGAACAAAATAAATAAATAAATAAAAAAACGCAGCATCCAAATTTGCTATACGCTCGAAAGAATATAAAACGAGATAGAGGCACTCGTAAAAGGCATATATACATGACAGGAAAACGATAGATTCGCTCTTATATTCGGCATTAAGTTTATTTGTATTCCCTCTTCAGTTAACGCATAGAAATAGATGCATGAAAACAGAACGAACCCCAAACGATTAATGATAATTTTGTTGGCTAAACAGAGCAGATACAATAAACATGAAATAAATGACGAAAAATTGGCACCTAATTTGTATGCCAGGTCCAGCTGACAATAAGATGTAGGCAAGGAAAT
Source organism: Acanthosepion pharaonis (assembly GCA_903632075.3). NCBI lineage: Eukaryota > Metazoa > Mollusca > Cephalopoda > Sepiida > Sepiidae > Acanthosepion > Acanthosepion pharaonis. The sequence goes on along the minus strand of CAHIKZ030005388.1, from coordinate 3,556,539 downwards.
GGAATGTACTTTGTTGAAAAATGAAGATAGCGAAAAAGAAAGAAGTGATTATTCGACTAAGATTTGAATAGTTTACTGCATGAAAGAAAGCAATTTATTATGGGAAATTCACTGCATTTCACTTTCATAGAATTCTGAAAGAATGTCTAGCGCCAATTTTTTAAGACGGGCGAAAATATTGACGTTAAAGCAAACATGCACACGATATTTTCATTGAAGAATTTTCTATGAATGACTTAAAAAGCTTATAGTTTAGGTTTTGGTGCTGGTCTTTCTTTTCGACGTCCTCTTTTTTCCTCTAGCTCGGTTGTTCGATTGGATTCGAAGATTGTTGTTCCGTCGCTGGCAATGGATCTCCAGAGATTCCTGTCCATTGCACTGGATTCTCAGCTGTTGATGTCTACGTTACATGTCTTCATATTTTGTTTTAGAACGTCTTTGAAGTTCTCCCTTTGACCTCCTCTTTTCCGATTTTCCTTCTTTGAGTTCCGAGTAAAAGTGTTGCGGTTATGAATGAAGTCCCAACTCAAAAAAGCGAAAAGGTGTTTAAATATATAAGATATTTTTATTTACATGTGTTTTACAACTAAATTTTTATTAGCGTCTATGAGTGTTAAAGTTCTTACAGTCATTTTTGTTGTTGTTTGTTAAGATTAAAAGAAATATGATTTCTTCGCCTATATCTGTAAGAAAGAAGATTCAAGGAAGAAAGTGAGAAAGAAAGTGTAAGTGTCACGCAGCTTGTCGAGGAGTTAGGGAATTTCTTTTACGCCAGGTGTCGTGAACTGTTGCCGTCTGTCTCTCCTTACTCATTTTTCCGTCTAGGAACTTTGCTTAAATACCCTTCAAAGGGAACACGAAGTCTTTTTTTTATTGTTGGCGGGAAGGCGACCCGTTGGCTGAATAATGTTAAATATTTTCAGAGGATTAACTTATTAACATGAAGAATGCACATTCCTCCGACTTAGAAACATTTTTTTCTCATTTGGTGTTTAACTGTCTTGTCTTGGTGTTTATTTCCGTCTTCGCTAACTCCCACTAAGAGAGAGAGAGAGAAAGAGAGAAAGAGAGAGGAAGAGAGAAAGAGGGAGAGAGGAAGAGAGAGAGAGGAGAGAGAGGGGAAGAGAGAGAGGAGAGAGAGAGGAGAGAGAGAGAGGAAGAGAGAGAGATTAATGAGTGTATTATTAATGTTATGTATGTCTTGTAATGTTTAGGCCAAGTGACCTACCGGATTTGGTCACCCTCTTCTATCGGAAGGTGCGGTGTCGTCTGGCCCTTACTGCGATCAGAACCAGTGGCAATCGCTGTAAGTGAGTCCTGAAAAAACGCAAAGTGCAACTGAGCGCGACCTATCCCGGCCAAGATTGAAAATAAACAAATTGGATTTCGCGAATTGTGGAAGATCACTAACCAAATTATGAACAGAGTCAAAACGGGTGTGCTCACTATTATAAATGGCCTCGAGGTCATATCATCCTCGACAGACAAGGCGAAGCTCTTTGCCTCAAACTCAACGTTAGATGACAAAGTCCATCCCCTGCCAAATCCACACGTCTCATTGAGCACAATCTCAGTAATATACTCATTTCAGCAAATGAAGTCTCTAGACTTATCCTTATCATAACATCAACCCCACAACAAGCCACTGGTCCAGACATAATTCCAGTGGTCGTCATTAAGAGTATCAGTCTAGAATTATTCCCGATTCTAGCAAAATTATTTAACCGCTGCTTGGTGAAATATTTCCCCTCCCAGTATAGACCCATTAGTCTTCTCACTTGCACCAGTAAGCTTTTGGATGCCTTAATCAAGATATCAAGATCGTCGAGCAATATGATAGGGAACAAAATTTTGTGCAACGAGCAGTATAGGTTCATATCAGCCCCATCCACTGCTGATGTCCTAACATTATACACAAAATTAGTGAGACCCTTGACGGCACACACATCGTAAGGACCATAGTATTAGCTATCTCAAAGGCCTTCGACAATGTTTAGCATAAAGTTTTGCTACGCAATCTCTCCAGCTATGGAATCACTGGAAGGGTTTTCTCTATTATAAAATCCTTCCTAGCAGGTAGCTGAAGGTAGTTATTAACAGCCAGTCTCCCAAGCCCTGGCAGTCAACAGGGATCATTTTTCGGACCAACCCTCTTTTAGGTTTGCATAAATAATCTACCTAAGAATATACTCGAATATTTGTAAACGTCTATACCGATGATAGGAGGATATACGGGCGCATCTCTGAAAGTCTGGACGATCAGAGATAGTTGACCTCAAGTTGACTTCTCTTCCGATCTAACACTAACTTCCAAGTGGGAAAAACTGGTTGGTTACATTCAATGCCTCGAGAACCAAACTGATTACATTCCATCACCGACGATCAGACTCCGAATTACCGCCAGTCAGAATAAACGGATCTCTCCTCGACGGGACCCCATGACTCGAGAAGGTATTGGGCCACAGACTCACTCCCGACCTCAAGTGGAATTCCTATATACAATCATCTATAATGATGCAGATTAAATGATCGACTCCCTGTGCCGCTTTAGTAAGTATCCTCATGTTATCCTCTACCTTTATAAGAGCCAGATGAGGCCGAAAATGGAGTACTGTTGGCATATTTGGACAGGAACTGTCCAGACCTCACTTTCTAGTCTTGATAGAGTTCTAAAGCGTCCCCGAGTCCCTGTGGTAGAAGAATAATTCTCCACACTCCAACCTCTCTCTCTCACAGGTGGGATGTGGCGAGTCTCTCACTTCTCTATCGCTATTACCATGGAAAGTGCTCCGACCAACAGTATCTCCTGGTTCCACCAGGTCAGATCTTCACGGCTAGGACCCGCCATACCACTTACATAGTAGCAAATTACTTACATTCGCTCCGTATTCCATTGGTGAGAAGTAAGTTCCACTCAAATAGCTTCTTCCCGCAAACCACTGCTCTGTGGAACAGACTCATTAGAGGATGTTTTCTCAATCACTACAATATTAACATTTTCACGACTAGAGTCAGCCGTTATCTTCCCCTCCTGTCCATATAAGCTACCTCTTATCGTAGCCCTGTACCTCGAGTGGACCCGGGGCCTTTTACAGGTTGAACCTTACTGTAAAAATTAGTATATTGTAAGTTTTGTTTAGCGAAACATATATTCACGTACGATTCCTGCATATATATATATATATATATATATATATATATATATATATATATATATATATATATATATATATATATAGTAGCGTCCAAAACTAAGGGACAAAATTTTAAAACCTAATATTTGTTAGAAATAACAACTGTGAAAAGCTGAAATTTTGACAACTGGGAGTCGTTATCATCCATAATAACATACTAAAATTTGAATCATTTGCAAAGGATAGAAAAGAATTATAACAATTATTTATTTATTTTCAAAATAGGATCGTCCAAAAGTAAGGGACAAAATTGAGAAAAAAACAATGTAAACAGTATGCTATATTCAATTTTTTTTTGATTTCCTCTAAAGAATAAGTCTTACTTAGTCATTTGTAAACGTTGCATCAGCCGGCACTATGGCGAAACGCCAAAAACTTGATTACTCTGTGAGACAAGCTATTGTGAAGCTACACAAGGAAAAAGCACACCATTAGAGATTTCAGAGAAAGGGAAACGTTCCAAGAGTGTTGTAGGCAGGGGTTGTTAAATCCTACAATGATACTGGCAAAATAGTTAGTGCTTTTAAAACCGGCAGACCCCGCAAAACTTCGGCAAGAGAAGATCGAATAATGCAGTGTATGTCATTAAAGGACCGTTTTAAGTCTTGCACAGAAATTGAAAGGGTTATGAATAGTACCTCATGTGTTAATGTGTCAAGACACACTGTTTGTAGACGACTGCAAGAAATAGGGCTGTTTGATCGAACCCCAGGGAAGAAACCACTTGTTAGTTCGAAGAATAAGAAGAAGAGATTAGAGTTTGCAAACAGGTATGTAATTTGGACATATGAAAATTGGGCAAAAGTATTTTTCGGTGATGAAAGCAAGTTTAATTTATTTGGAAATGATGGAAAAAAATGTAAAGAGACGTATTGGTGAAAGATTAAGTGCAAAGTGTACTAAGAAAACTGTCAAGTTTGGGGGCGGAAGCGTCATGGTATTTGAAATGTTTTCTAGCCAAGGTACAACGCCTCTTGTCCGGTTACAAACTCGTGTAAACGAGCAGATCTATAAAAACATTGTTCAAGATCATGTTGTGCCAATCATACAGAATTCAGGTTTCGATAGGGCTACCTTTATGCAAGATAATGCCCCATGTCACAAGGCAAAGGTGGTAATGAGTTACCTTAGCGAGCAAGATTTGGAAATTATGGATTGGCCACCGCAAAGTCCTGACTTAAATCCAATAGAAAATCTTTGGAAGACATTAGGAGTGAAAGTTATGGAAAGAAATCCCACTAACACGGAGGATTTGTGGGTGAAGCTTCAAGAAGAATGTTCTAAAATTAGTATTGAGGATTGTCAAGAACTGATTCGTTCTGGTAGTCGAAGATGTGCAGCTGCCATTGAGATCAAGGGCTCATTTACTAAATATTGATTGTACATGTATTTTTATTGTTTTTTTGCCGTTTACATTGTTTTTCTCAATTTTGTCCCTTACTTTTGGACGTTCCTATTTTGAAAATAAATAAATAATTGTTATAATTCTTTTTCTATCCTTTGCAAATGATTCAAATTTTAGTATGTTATTATGGATGATAACGACTACCAGTTGTCAAAATTTCAGCTTTTCACAGTTGTTATTTCTAACAAATATTAGGTTTTAAAATTTTGTCCCTTAGTTTTGGACGCTACTGTATATATATATATATATATATATATATATATATATATATACACTGCGTACCAAATTATTATTCTAATATTTCAAAAACCGTCTAATCAGTTCACACGAAATTTTTGTGTTGGCAACACTTACCTGCGCAATCACCGAAATGTAAACAAACTAACGCCATATTTGTTATCAGCCCGGTGATTTGAGCGTGCCAAATTATTAAAAAAGTGTAAGAATTTAGTGAATAGATGTGCCGTAAAAGCAGTTTAAGTGATGCTGAAAAGAAAACTATTACCTTAGAACTCTCAAAAGGTGAATCTACCCTAGAAATTTCTAAAATGATAGGGAGGTGTCATCAAACAGTGAAAAAGTTCACCGCCAACCCTACACAAGTACGCAAAAGGGCAGATAAAGGCAAGCCGAGGGATATTTCACGTCGTCTCATGTCACGACTGAAACGAGAGGACACGAAGAACCCTGGACTTACCAGTCAAGAGCTTTTCAGTCGCATTGGGGATCCTATTGTGTCTAAAAGTACTCGGTGTCGGTATCTGAGGGAAATAGCAACAACAGTCAAACCTGTTCACGAGAAATCACATTCAAAATCGCTTGAAATGGACCGAGGACAATATGAAGATTGACTTCTGTAAAGTTTTGTTCACAGACGAAACTCGAGCCACACTTGATGGGCCAGATAGATGATGCAAAGGCTGGGTAATGAACAGACAAAATCGCCATCAGCGTTTGAGACACCAACAAGGCGGTGAAGGTATAATGAGAGAGTACCAGATGGTGTCAAAATGACTGCGTTTATGAAGGAGCATCTTGAACCGTGGATGAAAAGGCAAAGAGTTGCCTTCAGAAGGGCCATTGTTTTTTATGCAAGATAATGCCCCTCACGTGCTGCTCACAAGACTACTGAATATTTGAAACAGTTAGGCTTCGATGAACCTCGAAAAATGAAGTGGCCAGCAAATTCTCCGGATTTGAACCCAATTGAAAACCTTTGGAGCATCATGAAGCGAAGACTGTACGCCAACGGACGACATTTCAGGAGCACCGCTGAGTTGTAGGAAGCAATTCTTGACATATCTCGCGGCATTACAGCAGATGACATCCTACAATTAACAAATTCTATGGATCGTTGACTTCTTCAAGTAATTTCAAAACAGGGAAAGCACATTCGACTATATATTCAGTCATCTTCAGGCATGGACATTATTTTGTTTTTGGTAAAATTCAGGTAGCATCCGAGACGAAATAATATAATGCGAATCGAAATAGGTTTTTCTTTTTTTTAAATGTGTTATTGATAACGGCTACAAACTTTTCTAATGTACCTGAATTTTATCAAAAACAAAATAATTTCCATTCCTGAATGTACATTCCTTGTGGCCATTAGCAGTTATTCTACTTTTTCTAGGGACCCACTATTCTGCCATTCATTTACACAAGCTTCTCAGGGAGATGCCTCGCCGCCTTTCCCTATGTCTCTTGGTCTGAATATGTCCTGTGAGTTTTTCAATTCCTTCTTTATCATTATTCATGGTTCTCCACAATATCGTGTCATTTGTAGATATTAATGAATTTTATTTTTTGCTATCTCTCCTAATCCCTGTTCTGCCAACCAACAAGCTGTTACTCTTATGAGTGTCAAATTACCCAAGTTCTCTTTCCTCATTGTGTGACATAGAAACTTCAACTTTTTCTTTCTGATTTTATGCGTAAGTGTTCATTTTGTTTTAATTTTTCCTAAAAATTGGTCGTTGCTCCCATGTTCAGTCTATGGCATGGAAAAACTTTTCTGTGATGAGATTTCCAGTATTCATTGCCATATAGAGGGAATATATATATATAGAGAGAGAACGAGTGAGAAAAATATATATAAAGAGGGGAAAATATATATATATAGAAAGTGAGAAAAAAGATATATATATCTCTATAAATATATCTATATACAGAGAAAGAGAATATATATATATATATATATATATATATATATATATATATATATATATATATATATATAGAAGGACCGATATTACATAACAGTTACGTAACACTTCTGTATGCTTGTCTATCAAAATTTCCATATTTATTAATACTTACCTTAGCTTTATGGAAAGCATCTTCGCTATTGAAATGCGCCATCGGATTTCGCTGTCTTATTTATCAATACATACGGGTCTTCTATAGCGGATCACTTGATAAATAATCTGACCTGTGCTATGGATTTTAGTGTGAGCTTCTTCTCTGATCTGGTCAGAGCATACTCGTTATTCCATCTGAAGGTGTTAGAGACGCTGTTCATCAGGTCCAGGCGACCCGCTCTTTGTAAACAAAGAGACCGTTTGCTTGGGCTTGCGGTGCTGTGTCTCTAGCATCTTTGGTGTTATAACTTTTATTATTATAATTTCTTTCCCCGTTTACAGTTCTGACGAGAGGGGACGAAACCGGTCGACTTGTGTTCGTGTTTTTGTTTTAAAATTTATCATGGCCTATAGTAAAAAAAATTGCCTTTAATGCCATAATATATATATATATATATCTTTTCGCCCCCTATCTCTGTATGTATATATATATATATATATATATATATATATATATATATATATATATATATATATATATACTCTCTCTCTCTCACTATATATATATATATATATATATATATATATATATATATAAATTCTCTTTCTCTATATATAGATATATTTATAGAGATATATATATATCTTTTTCTCACTTTCTATAGATATATATATTTTTTCCTCTTTATATATATTTTTGTCTCTCGTTCTCTCTCTCTATATATATTCCCTCTCTCTCTCTATATATATTTTTATTTTTTCTCTTTCTCTCTATGTTATGTAGATATATTTATATAGATATATATATCTTTTATCTCACTTTCTCTCTCTCTATATATATATATCTTTTCTCTCTTTATATATATTTCTCTCTCTCTCTCTCTCTCTCTCTCTATATATATATATATATATATATATATATATATATATATAGTTTATGCAAAACTAGGTAATCCGTATGGGTAGACCCAAGGAGGATGATATCCAGAGAGATCAATGTAAATTCAGAGCAAATATGTTTGAATAAAAACAGACCACTTTTAAGGTTCCATGTAATAAGTTATTTCACCACAACCCCCCTTTAACAGGGCTCTGGATCATCAGACTTTACTTCCAAAAGTTGAAATGAAAAGTGAATTAGATGGAACCTTAAAGTGGTCTGTTTTTTATTCAATATATATATATATATATATATATATATATATATATATATATAGAGAGAGAGAGAGAGAGAGAGAGATACATATCTGTTCTTTCTCTCTCTCTCTCTCTATATATATATATCTTTTCTCTCTATATATATCTGTATATATCTTTTCTCTCTCACACATTTTCTTTGTATATATATATATCTTTTCTCTCTCTCTCTCACTATATATACATATATATATATATATATATATATATATATACAGAGAAAGAAAGGGAGAGAAAGAGAGGGAAAAAGAACGAAGCAAAGATAGAGAAAAGAATGCAAATAGTTATGTCGAAATTGTTTTATGAGTATGAAGCAATAAAAACGAAAGTCGAAAATATTAGATGTGTGCAAAAGTTTCCAGCAAAAAGGTTTCTGCTATGTATTCAGTGTTTAATTTTAGAAAAATTACATTTGCACATTTGATAAAACCAATAACAAAAAAAAAAAGAATATGAGAATTAATAAACTGTAGTCACTCCCTCTCTCTTTTTCTCTGTGTTTTCTCTCCGTCATTCTCTCTTTGTCTCTCTCACGTACCTACATATATATAAAATATGCACGCATATATATATTAAATAAAGACGAAAATAGGAAAATGAATCATCGTCTTCGTCATATATTGACGAACGCGCGTACACACATACACACAGACACACACATATATATATATATATATATATACAAACACAAATATAGATTTGTATATAGATATTGACATAAAACTGATTTATTCATATCTAATTCTGAGGGAAAAAGAGAAAAAGAAAACACACAAAATAAGTGAAATCAAGAAAAAAAGGAAATCTTGATTCATAATTTTCGGCCACCAAAAAAGAAAACAAAAAACAAAAATCTTGAATAATGTTGTTCTTTGCCCAGTGAACAATAAATCCTCTTTTACTCTTCCATATTTCCATAATTCTACGGTTCCGTCGTCTCATAATTCAACACCTATGAAACTATTTTCTTTGGGTGTATTCAAAAAGTAGTCTGGGGTTTTGTCGGTTAACGTGTATTGGAATGATTCATCTGTTTTCTGGTTGTATGGGGAGAAATTTAAGGATTTTACAATCCAGTGGTTTGTGTATATTTACAGTTTACTTATCCCGGTGTAAAATATTTACAGTTTACTTATCCCGGTGTAAAATATTTACAGTTTACTTATCCCGGTGTAAATACCTTCAAGTTACCTTCTTGAATTTCAAGTTACTTCCGGGTAATTTTAAATTGGTTTTACATTACCTCCAAGAGTAGTTTGTACCAGACTTCATCCAAGACTTTGTCTTGACGTAGGTGATAGAATTGTTCTTTCTTTATTGGCCATCTCTCTGCTAGGTTTACTAAGTAGGTTCTATAGTGTCTAACATATGCGCTGATTCTTTCAGTCTTCATATATTCCAGTGTGGTTCTTTGTCTATTATCTTAACTTCAATCTACGAAGGCTGATGCTCAACATTTTCCCTTTATATAAGACCATCTATATTAGACATGATTTTTAAGCCTGTAGAATTTTAGCGCTATATTGTCCAAGAGTTGGTAGTGCGAAAACGTCGCATATTCTAGTCCAGGGGAAAAAATGAACAAGCAACACAAAGTTTAATAAGAATGCGGATAGATATACCCTAAATATAGAAAGTGGAATGAGAACAATCTACCCTTTTCGATTAAATACAATGTTTGGTGCAAAATTCTCAAAAATTAACAATGAATACAAAGACCTGAAGAGAACAAAAGCGTATAATGTTGAAACGTTTTGAGAATAAGATGTATATGTTAAGTTTCCGTTGAACACTGAGCAATTTAATAATCAGTTCAAATTAGATTCCTTAGACTGGGTATAATTGCCAAGATGAGCATGCTGCACGGAATATTTTCAGAACACGGGGAATGCAAAATAGAAAACATTGCACAGAAGAACCCCAGAGTGATCACCAAACGAAAATGTTTTTTAGTAAACTGCGGATAGGATTCTTCAAATGGGAGCATTGAAAGCATGTCATCATGAAATGTTCTCTCTTTTACAGTGTCACCATTTGAATTCCTATTTGATATTTTCTAAAGATCATATTGATTACGAAAGATGAATCGATAGTCTGAATAAATAAAAAAATAGAGTTATTTTGTCAAAAATTTTTGTGGTAAAATGGTTAAACTTATCTGCTCAAGAATATTGTACCCACGTTATGGAGGTGGTAATTTGATGTTCTGGGGATGTTTTTCATCAAAACGTATTGGACTTAAAGTTAAAATTGATGGCAACATATGAAAGAAGCAGTACATTGCTATTTTGAACGACATCTTGAAGGAAGCTGCAATGGCACTGAACCTTTTATGTTGTACCTTTATGCATGACAGTGAATTTTTGGAGACAAATAGTATCGATGTTTTAATATGGCCAGACCAAAGCTCGTTAGAAAAATTGTGGGGACAGTTGAAAGTGGTGATATGGAAAAGGAATCCTGAATTAGTGAGGATTTACCAAGAGAAGTGTAAAAGAAGAAGTGCGTTGACTTTAATATTTACTTATATATGTCTGTGTGTGTACAATTTCAGATATAAGTAAAATATATCTGTAAAAGGACAATATAGATAAGGAAGTATCTTTCCTGACGTGTTTTGTCTTCAGATATTCTCTCTCTCTCTCTCTCTATATATATATATATATATATATATATATATATCTTTTTTCTCTCTCTCTTTCTCCCTCTCTCTATGTATATCTATATAGATTTTTTCTCTCTCTATATATATCTACATCTATATATATATATATATCTTTTCTCTCTCTCACACACTCTCTCTCGATATACATATATCGTTTCTCTCTCTCCCCCCCACACACGGGCACACACACACACACACACACACACACACATATATATATATCCTCTGTAAGGATTTTATTTATAAATACCTGCTTCAAAATAAAATCCTTATATTTGCTTTGTCCATCAAAAAACGAAACACGTCAGCAAAGATAAGTTTTCCGCTTGCCTTTATTCATATATATATATATATATATATATATATATATATATATATATATATATTTACATTATTCGGACTATTGTCCTCATCTTTGTCGCCATATTTATCATAAATATGGCGACAAAGATGAGGACAATAGTCCGAATAATGTGAATAATGTACATAATACCTCATCTAAGAAATATAGACATATATATATAGCAGCTACCGGAAAACATGATGGTGAGACAAAGATCAAACATGATACAAAATCAAATCAACATGCTCGGAAGGCAAAATTAAAGCAATAAATTGAAGAAATTAGATGCGATATATTTCACTGAAGCCATTAAAGGATACTGGATGGAAATTCAAAGAATTTAAATCTTTCGACACGGAAATGCAAGAAGATCAAGAAGAAATCTAAAGTTAAAACAGTAAATGAAATTCCACCAATCAAGGAAATACTTAAACAGAAACTGTAGTTAAAGGCACAGAGAACAAGACAATATGAAAAGTATTGTAAGTTCTATCGACAAAATTATTCCAATTGGACCTCAAGATGTTTTACAGGGAAAATAGTAATAGAAGTCAAACATCCATCGTCTATTGAAGAAGTGCAAAAATGCTGTGAGAATATTTGGAATAACCAAAAGGAAGATAATCCTAGTAGAGTGGATTAAACAAGAACAAGACAGAATGAAGGATAAACCTACGTAATAATGGGAAAAAATAACCAAGAATAATGTAAGGTAATCTCTAACAAAATCCCCACAAAATCCCAGGGAAATGAAAAGGGACTCAACTTTTAGCTCTATCATGTCATCAATGTCATCCAATCTCGAAAAGAAATGTGTACACACCAGAAATCAAAGGAAATAATAATAATAATAATAATAATAATAATAATAATAATAATAATAATAATAATATATGCAACAACTTTACTAGCTCTTGAAAAACTTAATGTCAAAACAAATAAAAGATTAAACAACAGACAAAAAGAGCTCATTTGGAAGGTAAAAATAAAGGCAGAAATTGAGGAAATCAGATGTAAGTTATTGATACTAGATCAGATTTCAAGACATTCGAATGTTTCACCAGAGAAAAACAAAAAGATCAAGAAGAAATATAAAGTTAAAACAGTAAATGAAATTCCATCAAAGAAATACTTAAACAAATACGGAAATCAAAGGCACAGAGAAGACAATATAAAAAGTTCTGTCGGTTCTATTGACATAATTTTTTTTTTATAATTTTCAAGACCATTGTATTTCTACTAAATTGTTTCTACAAGTATGTTTTACAAGATATCAACAGAATTAGGATCGTCTGCTAAGGCTGTCATTATTAACAAGTCACCTCGAGAAAACTGAGATTCTAACATGGGTCTTTTAACTAGAACACTAGCGCCTAACCAATGGCCTACACGTTCATGTATTCGTATTATCTGACTCTGATAAGTGGTCAAACCTTGAAAATGTGACCAGAAACCTTCAAAATCGTGTATCGATTTTAATAACATCGAATTGCCACCCTCTTCTGATGCCAGGGTTTGGTGTTAAGTCCCAGAAGTTAAGTTATGGAGGATTGCTATCGTATAATACATTTTTCAGTTATTTTTCCCTTTTTGTTTTCTTCACGGTACTTCGGCCTGTGTACTCTTCGGCCCCCACGCTCTAGTGTATACCGTATCTCGTGCTTATCTGTACACTAGTCCTTGTTATGGAGAAACGCTTATCTATTGGTGTCTTTTACCCGAAGACGAGAACAGTGTCCCGAAGACACTGATTCATCTACATTGTTTTTTTTATTGCATCAGGTAATTTTAGCTGAGCCTGGTAATACTTCGCAAATCCTCTCGTTTGAACCTTATTTTATGCTTACTTTCACGCTTAAGATATTTTCCACAAGTTGAATGGGATGTATAACATGAACTTAGTGCAGGGTTGATGAGAGTTGTCAGTTCTTTCTTTGCGAGAATATCGTAAGGTAATGTTTTATGTGCTTGGGCAAATTATAAAATTTTAACTTCTGGACAGCGGAGAGAGAACAATCTACGCTCGTAGATTGAATACAGAATTCAGTTCTAAATTCCTTGAAGGTTATCTGGTATGATAGACACCCGGAGGGCACAACAATCTAAAATATTTGATAATAACAATAATGAGGATATTCGTCTGAATGTAGATAATGATAACTCCTCATATTAGAAATTTAAACAGAAATTTAAACAGAAATTTAATTTTGATTTAAAATTTTCACTGCATAATGCTTGAACTATATGAATGATTATTTTGTAAAATATAAATAATTAGACAATTTTCGTTTAAAATCTGCCCAGGAGAATGGGTCTGTAGCCAAATATGCGTATATATGTTTTAGTGCATACACAAAAATATATAGATATTTATATGCGTATATGTATGTGTGTGTGCGGGAGTATGTGTATGTGTGTGTGTGTGTGCGTGCGTGTTTGCGAATATGCACTCTTATAAATTTTCCTAGATCAAAAAGTGATAGAGTGGTTCAGGAGGAGCGACCCCCACCCCCCAAAAAAACAAACCTGAGAACACTGGGACAAAATAACACACTAATCAAAATTTATTCCATGTCAACCACACAATTGGTACCTGATGATGACCAGAGTGTACTTGGCCGAAATGTTATATCTATAATAACATCTATAATAATGGAGATATAAATAATTAAACAAGTATATTTGTAAACACCGAACGGGACCCTTACCCAGCTTTACACCGACCAGCCAGTGAATACCCGACGTTCTGCCTCCATTCTCGTTCTTTTCAGGGAAAACCAAAAAATTGGAAGGGCCAGTTGCAAACTCACGAAGAAATTAAACCTGAAAATATACACCAGGACACGAAACAAGGAATCGAACCCCGTTTTCAATATATTTAGATATTTATTCAGAACTTCGCTTGCTCGGTCTGGGTCGGTAGGTACGTAACACTTGGGGCAATTTCGGTCATAAAGGACTAACAGATAAAGTCTTTCGTTTGACTTTTTCTCCTTTTAACTTTGCCCGTCTCAACGTCACGACTGGTGAACGGACGTCATCGGAACTACACAAGAGTGAGCTTTTTCAATCACAACTGTAACTGTTACGATATATCAGCAACCGGAAATCACCAATGTCCGCTTTGTTACCACTTGACTTCAAAAGATATATAATTTATTTATTCTTTTGTCCCCTTCGGTCAAATTGTTGCCGCTTAGAAATCCCGCTATAAAACAAGAAACACTTGAAATCGAAATAAAATCTTACATTTCTCCGTGTTGTGTAGGTGTCCCAATCATAGCTTCACACATTAAGAATTTCTCATTTTAAAATGAAATATTAAATTGCGAATTTACTTGTTTATGAGTTTGTATAATCAATAGGAGGCATGGGAGAGTAATGGATAGCGGATTAAGAAATCGGAGAACCGAGTTCGAATTTCAGTCGAATCCATTATATTCACTTACGTGCTAATACTCTTGGGAAAGGTGTGAATCCTTTTCCTCTCCCCATCAGCTATGGGTAAATAGCAGGACAGACTGGGTTCTATAGTCTTTGAATGCAACTGGTTTACCACAGAAAGAAATGGCAACCACTGCCGGAAAATCTTCCTCGTCAGTCATGTATTCAAAGATACATAATCGCCTAAGCTTGTATCATGTATGGCGCATAACTGACCGATAATCATGTACAAAGACGCACAGGCTCACATAAACATTCGTTTATTATCTGTCTATATTTCTGGGATGAGGTTTTATGTACACTATTTACATTGTTTAGACTATCCTCCTCATCTTTGTTGCCATATTTATCACAACGTTTCGGCTGTTGTACGCTCCGGCCTTCTTCAGGTGGTTGGAATGTCGAACTGAACCCTTTATTTTGCTTGTTGGGGTAGGCTGTTTTAGTTCCACGTGCCGTGTCTAATGGATATCAGTTATCAGTTATCTCCTGTCAAATACCAGCTATAGATTTCTTGGAGGAAAAATATTCTCAGAAATAGATTTTTGAAGGAAAAATATTCCCAGAAATAGATTTTTGAAGAAAAACACTACCAGCAATACATTTTTGAAAACAAAATATTACCAGCAATAGAAATTTTTGCCAGCATTAAATAACCCATTGAGGTTGATATGCCGTAAAACAAACAAACCAAACCAAATCAGATATGGCAGCAGTACTCGATTTTGGGTTTGAACTAACTCTCTTAAAGATAGAGAATGTCATAAGCAGTCAGATTCTTTATCTGGGCGCTACGAAGAATCGACCATTGTTCCAGCCTCTTTAGTGAGTTTTACTTGAGGTCCTGGGAGATCTTTAGTCCCAATAGACGTTCAAAGAAACTGTACAACCGTTCATTATGACAGGAGAAAAATCAGGGTTTGCTCGGTGATGATATCAATTTTATCAACTCTGAATTGTTCAAACATCTTACCTCGCAGGATCTTTCAAATAAGCAATATGGCTTTCACTTCTCTAGATAAACTGCTGATGTGTTAACAGTTATTCTTGAAAGAGTCTTGAATGAGATAAGAATCATGAAGCTCTGGCAGTTGCTCTGGATTTGGCAGGGCTTGGCATATTGGTCTTCTTCACAAGTTGAAAGTTTATATTATTTCTGAACAGAATTTTTAACTGATTCAATTTATCTTATCTAACCGTGAAATGAAAGTTGTCTTGAACGGCCACTCTTCTAGATCTTTTTGCATCAATGCAAGCGTCCTGCAAGGCCCTATCTTCGGACCTACGTTGTCCCTGCTGTATATTTAGATATTCTTGATAAAACTCAATTGACATGGCATCTCGGCTTCAGTTACTTTCGCACTGACGTAAAGTAGCTTCCATGTGACCTTTCTATAAATATTTTCAGGATAATTGTTCTGATGGTACATAGATTTTATCAATTTAATCTAAGTACTAGATTGGCTAAAAGGTCTCATTATTTTACACTTGAAATAGCTAGATGTAACCGTATGTTCTATGATAACAGTTTCTTCTATCGCACTTCTCGCTTGTGGAACTCTCTTCCGGCTTCTTGCTTCACAGTCAACTTTGAGCTTCAAAAGTTTAAATGCAATGTTAATCATTATCTTCTGTTTTCTTAATTCTTGTTCTTTTTTCTTTCTCATTAAGTGTTTTTTCTCACATTCTCTAAAACTCGCGCCTTGGTAGCTTTATTGCCTTGCTTAATGATTAAAAATGATTAATGATTAAAAAGAAAACACTTTCCCCACCCTTGAGCTGTTAACAGTAGGGTAGCCGAGAGATCAGGCGCCAATCCCTGGTCATCTACATGTTTGAGGTGTACCAAACGGTGGTATAATCTGGAGGTACGCTGGAGTAATGGATAGCGGCTCGAACTGAGGAATTCCAGTCGAAGCCATTTCATTTACTTACGTGCTAATACCCTTGGGAAAAGTATGGTATCCTCTTCTCCCTCCAACTATGGATAAATAGCAGGACAGACCGGGTTCTATAGCCTTGAATGGCAACTGGTCTGCCACAGAAAGAAATGGCAACCTACTACGGAGAAAAATCTGCCTCGTCAGTCATGTATCGAAAGATACATGATCGCATTGCACATAACTGATTGACTGATCTTCTCGACTATTATGTTTGGGACGTCGTTCTAGAGGGTAGGAGACCAATTGACACAGGTAAAATACCTAGTTCTCGCAGAAGGTCTCCATCGTCAACATCTAAGCGTATATCACGCATGGCACTTACCTGACGAATAATCAGGAAACCTTTCGTATAAATAGTAAAAGCATTAATTATTTTCTTCATGTTGTATCAAAAAATAGGCAAGTAAGAAATTACATCCACCCAGCCATTTTGAAGGTTTGTAAACCGAGCATTACTCAGGTAGAACAGTATTGGAAAGATTTATACAGGTGAAAATATCTCAAAGGATAATTAAATATTGAATTGTATCTGCCTTGTCTATATTATTGAGATGAGGTATTATGTACAATATTTACATTATTCGGACTAATGTCCTAATCTTTGTCGCCATTTTTATTACAACGTTTCGGCCGTTGTACGCTCCGGACTCCTTCAGGTAGTTGGAATGTCGAACTGAACCCTTTATTTCCATCACCGTGGTTGAATGTTCTAGTTCCACATGCCATGTTTTAATGGATGTCATTTATCTCCTGTTAATTCCCCTCTGGAAGTTCTCCACTGCCGTAACCGGGTATTGAACTCACTCTTTGGGTCCTGTCACTGGATCTAACTAACGCCTTTATTCACTGTGCCATGTGTCCTTGAGGACAAAATAAAGGGTTCAGTTCGACATTCCAACCACCTGAAGAAGGCTGGAGCATACAACGGCCGAAACGTTATAATAAAAATGGCGACAAAGATGAGTACAATAGTCCGAATAATGTAAATAGTATATCTGCCTTGGTTGATTATTTATTTACTTACTTTAGCAAAAATGCGACGCACAAAATAAAAATTACCGTATTTACTGGCATATGACACATGGTATGTGTGATACATAACAGGATTATTATCACATAGAAATGTGATAATAATCCTGTTATGGATTTTTTCTACCGTAACAAATGAAAAACGTCACTTGAATCCGTTAAAGTAAGACATTTAAAATATTCTAAATGGAAGTATAAAACGATTTTCAATCGAGTTTGCAACTCAATAATAAATTTTTGGTTCTTTCCGTTCGTGTCCATCTCAATGATTCTATTTTTCTATTTATTATAAATGTTTAAAAGAAAATCGATTCAAAAAATTAAAGATAAAAAGAAAGGAAATGATTTGCTACACTAAAAGATGTCACGCGTGAAATTAGGATATATTTGTTTAGTAAAACACATTATTATATATTTTGGCAAATATATATTGTTTTACAAAATAGACAATATTTTAAAGGTATCGTTATTTTACACAAAACTTACTTTTTCATTTCCTTTGCTTTTCTTCTATCATTAGAAACATTTACATACATATTTTTACACTTGTTAATGTTTCTTCTCAATGTTTCTTTAATGTTTTAAAGTTTTTAATGTTTTTTTCTAAATGTGTTTTTAAAAAATCAATAATCTTTTGTACGTAATATTATATTTAATTCAACTCTGGACATGTTTTTAATGTTTTTTAATATTTCAAAACATTTCTTCTAAATCCTTTTTTAAAGTTACTTTTAATATTTTAATATTTTTTAATGCTTCTAATAATTTTTATTGCTTTTAAATGTTTTTCTAATTTTTAATTTTTTTTTCTAGATGTTTAACACCGTGTTCTCACCCCACTGAACCCACGCCCTCCACAAGACCGGCCGTTGGTCCGGTATGGTCCAGTATTACAGGTTAGATACAAGTCTCCGGTTCCCAATGTCAATTCGAAGCCACCCTCCAGCCACGTTGTGATTGTTTTGATCCTGGAGAGTGATCATCAGATCGGAGAAATCCGAAAGCTCTCCGTTGGTCCACCTGTGAGTTCGTCGGGTGAGAATCGAGTTAACAGAAAAATAAATATTACGAAGTCGATTCGATTTTGAAAGGACAAAAGTTTTTTTTATATATATATAAAAGCAAACACACACACAAAATTCTTTTTGCACAAGGTTGAATGTTTCTTGTATGTGAACAATAACCAAACAAACACAAATAATTCGAATTTGTTTCAGTAAAGGAGAGATGTGGTCTTCTTTTGAACCCTTTTGTGTCTGTTCTTAGCGCAACTACTACAACCTTTGATGTTCTCGTTCTCAGTAGTAGTAGTAGTAGTAGTAGCAAGATTAGTGATACATAGATGTTAGCGGCCGTATTTCGCTAACAGCTCCAGCAACAGGCAGGGGATACTTCCTTTCAGTCTCTGACGGCTCTCCACTCAGTTCGACTGCATTCGAAGACAGACAGACCCAAAAACTCTCTCTCCTGCAGTTGGCTGGCCTCTTTATTAAGAGAACCGGCCTCACGCGTCCCAGACTGGTGATGTATCTGTTTTCTAATGCGAAAGCACTGACATACTACCAACGTACAACTTCATTTCTCTGAAAAGAAACAATTTACCTTTTCATCGATTGGTTTCCAAGGTTCACAACAAGACGCTATTGTTTATCACCTCGCTATTAATTATTCTGCCGCTCCTCTTTGTAAACTACAGAGATTCTTGTTTAAAAAATAAATTCTATATCAAAACATCCTTATTCTTATAGTATCAAAATCCATTTCTTTTTTTAAACGTTCCAAATTATTATTGTTCCAGTAATTTTCTATTACTAATCTGATATCCTTTGTACATTTATAAAAAGATTGTATTTCGTGTTCTAAATTAACTTTCTGTAATATTTACATTTCAAAGTCTTTAGCGCATATTAACATTTTGGTTATTCGAAAACGCATCTCTTTCACTTGGTGTTTTCTGTTTTACAGCATATCCTCCTTTATTATCATTATTATTATTATTTCAGGGATGATATCACCCCTGCCACAGATGTTTTTAAATATTTTGAAATTATCTTTCTAAATGTTTTAATTTTTCTAATGTTTTTAATTTTTAAAATGTTTCTAAATGTTTTTAAAAGATTTTCCTGCTTTTAAATGTTTTTATGTTTATAATATTTGTTTTTTTTTAAAATTTATTTTCAATATTCTTTTGTAAATGTTTTCTAAATGTTTTAAATGTTCATATGAGCCATCCTCAGAGTGGTTATACAGATATGAATTCTCCGTCAAAATTCAAGATGCTTTGCCGGTGGATATCCTTGTTTCATGTCTGTATAACCATTCTGAGGATGGCGCATTGGAGCTGAAAGCTTAGGACAAAATTAATAAAAAAAATATCTAAATGTTGGACAACTTGTGTCTTTATTTTAACCAGAAATTAAAACAAACATTCGAACGGGTCAGAGATAATAGTATTTCATTGTCTGTTATATTTCATAATAATAATATATATCTCTATATTTCTGAGATAAGGTATTATGTACCCTATTTACATTATTCGAGCTATTCCTCATCTTTGTCGCCATATTTACGCCCCAGCCTCCTTCAAGTGGTTGGAATATCGAACTGAACCCTTTATTTCGCTCCCTGGAGTAGACTGTTCTAGTTTCACGTGTCATGTTTAATGGATGTTAGTTATCAGTTATCTCCCGTTAATTCCCCGCTCCAAGTTCTCCACTGCTTAACCGGGTATTGAACTCACACTCTTTCGGTCCGGATCTAACTAACGCCACTATGCCATGTCCTTGAAGACATCGGTGTAGGAATTTCTGGGTATTATAAACCTAATGTCTTCCAGCAACCATTTTACCAGTGCTCATATTGCAATTTTTGTTGTTATTATCGTTTTTCTCTGGTACCCTTTATTACAGGTTATATATATATATATATTATATATATATATATATATATATATATATATATATATATATATATATATATATATATATATACAGAGGAATCTAAATGGAATAATAATAATAATAAAAAAAAACGAAAGAATATTAATCTACAACCCAGTGTGTCTAATGATTTTAATTTTTTAATTTTTAATTTTCTTATTGTTCAATATATATATATATATATATATATATATATATATATATATATATATATATATATATGCTGGTAAATGAGTTTGTCTAATTAAAGTGTTATTCCATTTGTTTATTTGTAATTATTTGCAAATAATTATGAGCTTTATTTAGAGGAAGTGTATTTAATATTGACTTTAAAGGCAGTCTTCGGCAGATTATTTTGTGGGTTAATAAAAAGCTTTCAAATAAAATACTGATTATAATGCGCTGTTTTCTTTAATTTTTTCTTTTTAATAAGGCAGGATTGAAACCAAGCCATATTTCTGTCGGACGTGGATGGTGCAATGAACAACTGTCCCACAAGTATTTTGTAAACCATAAGCTGGTAAATTCTTCTTCTTCTTCTTCTTCTTCTTCTTCTTCTTCTTCTTCTTCTTCTATGTGCCTTTCTCCCTCCGGACGTTGGTGATCATGGCTCTCCACAAGTTCCTGTTCTTTGTATCTCAATACATTTGTCCTTTTGTTATCTCTCCTATACCTTATTCCGCCATTCATTTACTCAAACTTTTTAGGTGGGTTATGTATTGTTTCCCTCTGTCCCTCTTGCTTTTAATCTGCCTTATGAGTATCACATTTTTCAAGCGTTCTTTCCTCATTATGTGCCCTCTGAATTTAAATTTTCTCTTTCTACGCCATGTCTAAAAATAAATATAAAAGTTTTCGTCCATGTTCACCATTTTTGGTACGACAAGAATTAAATTTTGAATGTTTCCAAGAAACTTGTAGAATTATTCAATCCTCTTGAAGGTTGCGTTGACTTCAGGAACTTTTGGATAATGTTCTTTATTTCTGTAAAGATTCTGAAAAGTTCAATCATGCAAATAAATAAATCAAATGGACGGTGTTTCCACGTGGATAAAGAAAAAGAAAAATGGAAAACGACTGTGATAGTCGAAGAAAAAACTACAAGTAAATAAAAACAAATATATTTTTTCTAAGTTTATTTCAAAAAAAAAGAAAGAAAAAAGACGTTGCTTTTACATATTGAACCAGTGTTTCTGTTTAATACTCTTCTTTTTCTTCTGTATAGAGAAAGGGAGAGAGATAGAAATAGATATATAGATAGAGAGAAAAAGAGTGAGATTGAGAGAGAGCAAGCAATGTTTGCAAGAATAATGAGAAGAAAGAAAGAATAGGAAGACACTGATCATAAGCAGAGAAATAACAAAGAATAGAAAACATATATATTCGAATATATATATATATATATATATATATATATATATATATATATATATATATATATATATATATATTTATGTATATTATATATGTATGTATATAAATATATATATTTATTTAAAGGTAATAAATGATTCTAAATGAGAATAAGAATGTGTCCGTTCCGGATGGGGAAGAAAGATAATTTTGGCGCTGTTTATTTGGCCAATTAAAGGCTCCCCACTTCGGACCATATCCAATTATTGCCTTCAACATAAATAATGATGACAACAAAAGTTAGTAAAGCAAAACGTGTAGTTAATAGGAAAATAAGAATTGAATAGTTGAAATTAATTGTAATTGCGAATTGTTATGAAATGGATGATGACAAGAATAAGTGGAATCCTAATTAAAATAGCAATAATAAACATTAGCATTAATCTTTTGAAATTGAACATTTCAAATTCTGCAGCAGATACAGGCTTAAATCTTCGTACTCCGTTTTCCTATTTCACCAAATAGTATATGAGGCTGTACATATGTTGGATCATTAATATACATACATACATTTCTACATATATGTACCTTACACATTCCGGCTAAAACACACATTCATATATATATATATATATATATATATATATATATATATATATATATATATATATATATATATATATATGAATTACATAAAATGAAATTAAATTGTACCTCATTTTTTATGGCCATTTCGCTCCTCGGGATAAATTCCTGGAGATTGTCAATAATAAAACGTTTGATAAAAAAAAAAAACGTTTTAGTATTGACAAGCCATAGGGAATCTATCCCGAGGAGCGAAATGGCTATAAAAAATTGGGCACAGCTGAGTTTCATTTCTATGCTCTATAATAAATATATTGAGCTCTCTTTTGTGGATCAGTTTTAATATTTTATATTAATTGGATTCACTTGGATTACTTACCCACGGATTTATATATATATATATATATATATATATATATATATATATATATATATATATATATATATATATAAGGGAGAGAGATAATGATATATAAACTTTTATATATCAAGAAGGAGGAAATATGTATGACAAATTGTAAAAAGTTTTCGTGTGATGTGTTTCGTCCGTTCGTTTTCAATCGAACTGAATTTATGTTTATCTGTATGCGACTACACATGCGCACGAACGAAAGAGGCTGGGAATTTTAAATTAACAAAAATAATAATATTCAAACTATTTCATATTTAATGCTAAACAAAAGGCACATAAAATATTTAAAAATAGTAAAGTGGCCTCTCCGGAAAAACCCAACAAATCAAAAAAATATTGTTCTATCCACTAACACTATAACATCTACAATTAAAAAGAATTTATCTAAAGATGACATAAAATTTGTCATAACTACGACTAAAACAATAAAAGACTTAATCAATACAAAACAAAAGTCAAAATTTGAAGGAGGAATTTATTCTATCACCTGTAAGGATTATAAGAAAGAATATATTGGAGAAACATCAAGAAGTTTATATAAAATATCATATGAACACAAAAGGAATATTTAAAAAAAACAACACATTAAACGCATTAGTTGCTAAGACTGTCCACAATGTTGATATAAAAATGCTACTCTCATGAAAAGAGAAAATTCACTAAGACGAAAATATTTAGAAAGTGATTTAATTGCCAGTTCATCCACAACGTTCTTACAACGTTCAACCATTCTTGGTATATCGTCTGTTACGACAATGAGGGATGGAAACAAAAAGAAAAATAATATAAATGAACTTGGCTTGATTATATATCGCAAACCCCAAAACACATCAAAAAATTATTCTTTTTAAATTTAAAATTCCCAGCGTCGTTCGTGTCGCAATGAACGTAAAACAAATCAGTTGATGAAATCCTAAAGGACGAAACACGTGACACGAAAACTTTCCTCTATTTGTAAACAGTGACTATTGTAGCTATATAGCGAGACTCTTCGCAAAAGCGAATTGAGTCACTGTCGGTAACTGGGCGTGTTTCTAAAAATAAATACGCTAAAAATCCACCTTCATCCCTACCGTGGTAGAATCTCTGACTGACACCAATTCAGTCGGGTTTCGATCCTAGCTAGAGGCAAACGGATGTCTAGCCACACTGATGAGCTGCGAAACAGTCTATCTGTGGATGACGTTATATATATATATATATATATATATATATATATATATATATATATATATATTCAGATGTGTGTGTGTGTGTGTATGAACTTAAATAAAATAATATTAATATTAATAGTAATACCACCTATTGATATGCGTGGAATTATATAATTAAACTTTTAACAAGGCGAACAGAATTTCTCCGTTAAAGTGCTGGACAGTAATCGAGAGCAATAATTGTTGAATCAGAAACAATATAAGTTTATAATACTTACCGGAGGTCGTTTCGGAGTTCAGATATTCATCATTAACCAGGACTCAGATTAGAATGATTCTGTAATTAATACAATCATTCTTGTCCGAGTCATGACAAGTGAGAAACATTAAACTCTGAGTCGACCTCCGATAAGTACAGTCAAGTGCCATATATGATACACGCTTGTCCGATCATGTCTCTTTCGATCCAGGACTGACTGGAAAAGATTTCCCGCAGTAAGCTGCCGTTTCTTTCTGTGGTAAAAAAAAACAAGGCTATAAGACACAGTCTCTCCTACTATTCAACCCATAGTTGGGGACAGAAGAGATACATTTTCAAGGCTAAGTATAGTGAACATATATTACTTCTTATTCAATAATCATATATATATATATATATATATATATATATATATATATATATATATGTGTGTGTGTGTGTGTGTGCGTGTGTGTGTGTGTATGCAGTGTGCATTTGTTTGCATCCATATTTGTGTGAATGTTTATATGTTTGTGTGCATGTGCTTGTCGGTGTGTATACATATAGAGTATATATATATCTACAGTTGTACTATTTATATTTGTAATTATACGCCTATATGCATACATATATGTTTATATTCATATAAACACGCACACATATATATGTTTATTTTATATAAACACACACACATACACACACACACATATATATATATATGTTTATACATTTAATGGACTGATTAACGCTCTGGTAATCTTTCTTGCAGACGTTTGCTCAGGCGTATTTATGTTTATTCAACACTCACAGAGCCTACTTGTGCAGGCCATAGTTACAGTTTCTGGGAAAAATTGTGTTATCTAGCGTGATCGACAATTTGAATAAGGCCAGTACGCTCAAGCCCTCGGCCACGGTGACTTTTGACTTAAAGCTAAATGGTACGTCTGGCACAGCTGTTTTTTTTCTGAATAAAAAATGCATGTTCGATTTTTGACGAGAGCTGCATTTTCATTAATGAGACTTTCGATGATCTAGGCCGGCAGACTTTAATTTCACTGTTTGTAAATAAACAGAGATATCTACTCAAACACGAGTAGCCATTAAAATAACATTTTTGCCAATTATATATATATATATATATATATATATATATATATTTAGGCATCAATTTTTCATTAATGCATGTTTCATTAAATAATATTTATGTTTCATTAAATAATATAGACAAGTTTTGTCTATTTATTTTAAGTAAGTTCCTTTCATATTGTCTGATAAACTTAATCACATTATCGTTGAAAGACGGAAGGAAATCGCCATATTGATACATGTTTAAATCCAATCTAAGCTTTCGGCTTACACAAGCCATTATCACAGATGACAATTTCAATATATCAAACAAAACACGGACGAAACAACAATGATAGTCCGCCCTTGCTGCATGAAAAATTTCGAAGTAACGACAAACTCGTATATACGAGACGCGGAAGCGAAAATCGCGTCGCAGCTCGTGACGTCACACATGACCAGGCGAGAGTGAAAAGCGAGAAGTATTAAGTATTAAGAATGGGAAGCCGTTGGTATAAACCAATAGCTTCTGTTATAAATTATAGGCATTTAAAGATATTTGTGGAGATTTCATAGATTATTTTGTTCAGGTTAGGTTTCAACTGTTTTATGTATAAAGATTCAAGAATTTTTAAATTTGTTTATTTTTAACTATAGTTGTGTTGTCAACAAGGATATATATATATATATCTTTGTTGACAACACACACACACACACACACACACACACACACACATATATATATATATATATATATATATATATATATGTCTTGCTGCTATGATTAAGATGGTAAGGATGTCTCCATCTACTGGGCTTGTAAATGTTTTGAGGCTTGTGCTTTGATTTATTTACTTAATATTTTTGTATGAATTGGTTTGTCTCAAGCTTTCGGCTCTGCTGTTGGAAAGATTGTTTTCAATAGCGTTTTTGCGATCGATGCAGCCCTGTAAACATTTCCTATCTGCTCCTTATAGTATCATTGTTGAATTTCGATCTATATTTGATTTGTATTTGATCCCAAATCGACTTCAAAAAGACATCAGTATTCTATCTATCTATGCAAAAACATTCCTATTATCAGGTTATTCCCACAAGAAGCAGAAATCATTTCCTACTCAACTGCATTGCTAAGTAAGTCATCCCCAAAAGCAATTATAAACTACTCACGACCACAACAGATATTTTCCCGAAATCCGAGGGAAAATCAAAAATTATCCGTACTCTTATGTTGAAGCTATACAAAAGGCGATTGTCTCCTTTTCTTTGGGATAGTCACAAGGGTCACGTGACAGCCAGTGGGTGACGTCGACGGAGTAGGTCTTACAGAAAAAAAAAAGAAGAAATATATGACCTCATCTGGTTCATAGAGAAACCGTTGAGGGCCATGCACGCCCTTCTTGTACAGGCTCTACATCGCAACTCGCTTCGTCACTCTATCCCTCGACGTCACTCATCGGCTGTCACGTGACTATCCCAACGAAAAGGAGACAGTAGCCTCTTAGATCCCCACAGGTACTGTTATGGCGAAAAAGCAGATAACTTTTGATCTACCATCGTACATCCACGACTACCACCTTACATACGCAATAGGACTCAAACATCATGATAAGGCTGCGTGGATCGGCAAAACGATACGGAGTAAAAACATTCTTTCCAACTCCAGAGCTGAAAACCTGAAACAAACCATTTTATATTTCGAACCTTGTTAACAACAGTTATAGAGTTAAGTTTTCTATTACGAATCTGGGGGCTTTGAGTCTCGGCTTAAAATTTGCAATTGGATTGAGAAAAGGGGACGCTTTTACCACCTTGACCAAAAACCATAAATTTGACCACACAGAATTCGAAAAGGATTTCAAACAATGTATCATAGCAGCCACCCTCACAAATAGAAAAAAAAAACCCCCAAAAAACAATATTACCGTATATATATTAGGATATTACATCGAAAAACGTCAAAATCGCTACACAATTGCAATCATGTTCTTGTTGTAATATCCTAAAATAAAGAAAATTAGTCTATTTTCTATTGAGCCCTCTATTAAATTAAGTTTTACGAACGTTGGAATTGTACTCTATTCGTTCTCATCTTACCTATATATATATATATATATAAAATAAAAACAGACCACTTTAAGGTTCCATGTAATAAATTATTTCACCACAGCCCTTTTAAAAGGACTGACGATCATCAGACTTTACTTCCAAAGGTTGAAACAAAAAATGAAAAGAAAGTTTACACATTTTTGACGTTTAATACGGCCCGTCAGATAAAGTGAAAGCAGGACAGTGACTGCCATCATGGAATGTTGATTCCTATGTCCACAGTGTTTTCATCTATCTATCTATCTATCTATCTATCTATCTATCTATCTATCTATCTATCTATCTATCACTTTTCGTTCGTATCTATCTATCTATCTATCTATCTATCTATCTATCTATCTATCTATCTATCTATCTATCTATCACTTTTCGTTCGTATCTATCTATCTATCTATCTATCTATCTATCTATCTATCTATCTATCTATCATGATCATAACAAGGATTCTGTTTCGTCAAAAAAACAAACAAAAAACAATCGAGCAGATTATTTCTGGAGGATAACGCTTTTAAGGCGAGAGGTTTTTGCAATGAAAGTGCTCAATATAAAGGGATTAAATATTATTAGCAGCCAATATATTTAAATGTTCAACTTAACTTCCCAAACTCGGAGATTTGGTATCCGATCGTCAAGAGTTTGGGAGTGATTTTAGACACACACACACAAGAGCGATTTTATGTAGTTTTTATAAGATATCTTATAATATTTCAAATTTGCATTGTTTAAGGAGGAAATGCTTAATATGATAAGTGATAAAACGTTTGGAGATAATGTAGAAATTATGAAAGGTAAATTTTGGCAACAAGAATTCTTTTAAACGAGCTTTGTTGAACACGGTCTGTCTTTTTTTTTAATTTAAATTTTGAAAATTTAGCGATTGTATAAAACAACTTATTTCGAAATTTGAAAAACATAAAAATTGGATAGGTAGACATTGGTAATATATATATATATATATATATATATATATATATGTGTGTGTGTGTGTGTGTGTGTGTGTGTGTGTGTGTGTGTGTGTGTGTATGCGTTTCCCGCAAATGCGAAATAACCGCAAATACCTTAGAAAAGAATAAGAAAACTTTCAAAATCTATTTTCCTATTGTAAACTTATATTTTGTTTTTAATTATGCTAAACTTTTGATTTTCTTTTGTACTTATTTTCATCAATAATGCCTCTGGAAGTTTTCATATGAATTTTAGAAGAAAAAAAACCCCTGAAATTTTCCGAGTTTTGGAAATTAATGATTGTAATGAGTTTAGACATTACAGCACATCCCAGTACCGTAATCATTCATAGATCGAAATCAAGAAATCAAATTTTACTGCCAGTAAAAGTGGAGAGGCTGAAGTCTCACTAAAGCAAGATTAAAAAACCAAAAACTGATACGCGATCAACAGTCATCTAACACAGGCGTAGTGATGTAGAAATTCTTGGCTTGGTGCCCAGGCGCGTGGCAAGCTTGATGGGAGTGTTGGAGACATTAACCTTCATTAAGGTATCCAACGAGGTGAAGAAAAACACGGATGTAACACCTGCGGCTTGACATCATCCAATGACTGCAACATTTTTCTCCACGTTCAAAATTTGCTTGCACAAACACTGATTGGTACCGTAAGTCACATTTGAGTGTTGCGGTAACTTGCGATGATTAGTATCGACAAGGTTGCAACCATCATATATATATATATATATATATATATATATATATATATATTAGTAGTAGTAGTAGTAATAATCTTATAGGTATAAGAAATTATACTCGTCCGGAAAACCTTCGGTGTCTTGATTTGCAAATAATCAAACCAATATCAAAGGGGAAAAAATTAAAAAAATAAGAACATGTACGTTAGCCGAAAGTAATCGTCTAGCATGCAAGTCCAAAGCCCAAAGAAAAAAAAAAACCCCGATACGAGTAAGCAAAACATATATATATATATATATATATATATATATATATATATATATATATATATAATGTGTGTGTATGTGTGCGTGTGTGTATATTCGAAAACGCCGTTTATGCACATAAGGGATTGTATATGAATTATTGAGATGATCCATGTTGTATTAAGGCTTTTTTATCAAAATTTCTGATACAAACATATGACATGAAGTCAGCGTTTGATTAACTTAATTAAAAACAGCTTTTAACTCTCATGACCGGCCTAATATACGCGTATTGTTTTGGCGCCATAAAAAACAGTAACCTTATTAAGAAAGGTTTCTAATTCAAATCCGATATTATTTAAAATGCAAGTGAAACGCTGAAGCTCATCGTCTTATTTTGGAGAAGCCCAATTTATCAGATGAATAAATAAAAGATTGTCCTATTTTTATATAGGACATAAATGAATGGAATCGTCCGTTTATGTAAATAAGCGTCGTTAAGCAGAGTCAGCATTAGGTCAGTTGCTAAGTGTACCTTCGAGTGAACCTTTTAATTTCATTACTTACCTTCAAGTTTGTCTTTCTTATTTATTTTTCTCCGTTATCTCGAAAACACGTGATACAACAGATAGATATGAACAGACTGAGATAGATAGGTAAATAAATAGATATGAACAGACTGTAATAGATAGATAGATAGGTAGATAGATAGATAGATATGAACAGACTGTGATAGATAGATAGGTAGATAGATAGATAGATAGATAGATAGATAGATAGATAGATAGATAGATAGATATGAACAGACTGAGATAGATAGATGTCATATAGGACATAAATGAATGGAATCAATTGTCTATGTAAAGTTAGCATTAAGTCAGTTGCTAAGCGTGCCTTCGTGTAGTAAACCTTCTATTTCACTACTCATCTACGATTTTGTCTTTCTTATTTCTTTCATTCTGTTATCTCGGACATTCGAGATACAACACCTATCTACAGTAGTACATTAAAACACTCTAAATATATATTGTTGTATAAACATACGCACACACAGAAAACAGAACCTACATACTTCTAAGGAAGTAATAATTTTTATTTTTAATCCAACGTTATTTCTCAAAACGTTATTTTAGTGGTTACTCATGTTTGAATAGACGACCTGTTTTTTTTTTCGAGTGAAAATAGGAGGATTGTTGTAATTCCTGATTAAAAATTCAGAGCCATTATCCATTTAAGCACCTGCACATCCAAGTTTACAGCATTGGTATTCTCAAGCGGTCACCCATTTAAGTACTGACCAGGCTCGACATTGCTTAAAGTCGGTGATCATACGGGAACCCGTGTTGCAAGGTGATACGGCCGTAACCCCCAAACCGATATAAATATATAATTACATTAAAATGTATGAAATAATATTTATACTTCGTATCCGTTTATCTCCTTCACTCTATGACCAGGCATACGTATAAATGTACATTGATATACGTGAGTAATGACAAAGATCTGAAGCCTGCTGAAAATTTCTCGTCCTGCTCTACTTACAAGCACTAGTATTTAAATGATTATACATCAGTATTCTGATGTTAGGAGCTGGATCCGATCTGTAAGTTTTCAGAACTCCTTCATATATAAGTAGATATCTTTATAAATAGATACATATAATTATATGAAAAAAAACATCGACTATATAAGCTGGTATTTCATAGAAAACTGACACGCAGTTGGAAACACGCACACACAGACACATTGCTGTAACACACACGAATACGTACGTATATTGACAGTTGATGTCCGAAAAGTAAGGTATTAATATTTACGAATCCAATGTAAGTAACATATGCATATGTTGCCAGCACAATTATTTGATTTTTTTCCACCTTCCCGCCATCGATATTGGTGCACTTGTACGAATGTGTAAAAACTCTTTTCGATGAACATGGCTTCAAGTGCATGAAGCCATTTTTGTAGCTGGGTGAAAACAGCGTCATCTCTGTAGAATTAATTCTCAGATAACTTCGAAGGAACTAAAAGTGATTAGATATTGCAAATTTTAGATGGTGCAAGTTTTTTTCTTCAAAAACCTTCACCACCGACTACTCAAAAACTAAATATCCAGAAACTAGCAAAAAAAAAAAAAAAAGAAAAAAAAAGAAAAAAATCGTGTCCTGGGTTGAACTATTTGTTTTTTACAGTTTATCAACCTTTTGCTAGTTATTTAAACCCAGAAAATACTTTTATATTCTAAGAATTTTTTGGAGATAAAAATACTTTTATTT
>CAHIKZ030005388.1:3412500-3522500 GCA_903632075.3 Acanthosepion pharaonis | reverse complement strand
ACAAACACACTCACATACACATACACCTACATATATATATATGTTTGTGTATGAGTGTATACCTTATGACCTACAAAAATCAAACTGAAGCCATTTCAAAAGTTGAATAGATTCCGTAAAATACACATAATCTGAATCTGTTTCATTCAAAACAGAACATTGTCTTTCTATAGTGACCTAAAAATAATGTAGTAATGGCGTTGTACCAATTTAAAGACGACCAAACTTGCAACTTGTACACTAAATAAAGTTTGTTTATAACCCACAGGTATCAAGCTAAAATAACATGTTCGACAATTCGAACAACAGATTTTATTAAGATTCATGGACCTAAAATCGCCTATTTACCTTTAATTATTGATAATTAATCAGTGTAATAATATTTCTATTCGAGGTCATTTTCTGTAGACGGCATTAGTCTATGAACAAGCTACCTTTTGCCAGGCTTTATTTAAACGTGAACTGTTGGAATTCAAGGTCGTTAAATCCTAAAAATTTCTAGCAGGCTATAGAAAAAAAAGTGTTCTGAGTTGAATTAAAAAAAGCGATTCAAAATATTTTTATTTTCACAAAATGCATTAAATTTTTTAAATGGATCTACTATTTCTGAGGCACACAGTGTATACACAAACACACATTTATATATATATATTATGCTATATATTTGCGTATTTGGGCATCAATTCCTCTTTAATATATGTTTCGTTGAGCAAAAACTGACAATTGTCTTTTTTTTTTACCAGTATATATATATATATATATATATATATATATATATATATATATATATATATATATATATATATATATATATTTTTCAAAAAAATAATTTAGACCTATGTCTACTTATTTTTAGACTGATCCGATCAGTTGTCTAATCAGCTTCTTGATGTTATGTTGAAATTTATCAAGAAAGGCGCCTTGGATTTTTTTCTTGATGAATTTCATCTCAACATCAACAAACTGTTTAGATTTACATTTGTTTTTGTTTTTTTATCATGTTTATCTTGTAGACGTACAAGTATTTTCTTTTATGGACTTAATGAATGTAAAAATGTTTGTTGATAGCGAACATTTTCGGGTAAACTATTAGTTAATTTCAAGGATTATTTTCTTATATACTACTATAGTAAACTGTGTATAAGTGCTATTGTAGCCGGTATAAAAGTTGTTGAATAGCTATATTCTTAATTTTCAAAATGCGGCCAGTACATAGCGGGCGTGTTCATAATTAATATTCTTAAGTGATGTTTTGCTTTTTTATAATAAGGAATTACATCAATTTTAAATGCCTTTTTTGTATGGACCACATTCGTATACTCGACAAGTATGTCACGCATCGAAAAAAATACCTTGTCCGAACTTTTCAACGAAACACACACACATATAAATTAAGTGAATAAAAATATGGTTTCATCGCTACACAAGAATTACCATGTTTCAAAAACAGAAACTAAAAACTTCAAATTTAATTATATAATTAAATTAAAAACACCAGTTCTGTTTCATCTGCTAATTTGCTTGAAGACGAAACAGAACTAATGCTTTTAATTTAATTATATAATTGAATTTGAAGTTTTTAGTTTCTGCTTTTGAAACATGGTAATTCCTGTGTAGCGATGAAACCATATTTTTAAATCAGTTAATTTATAATATTTATGCTCTGTAAATTTACTTTGAGGACTGTTTAGTAAAAACAAAAATATCAATAAGAACGCCGGATTATATATCTTAATGTTCTTTCTTTTTTTTTACTATAATATATATATATATATATATATAAATAATGATGAGTACAGAATCTGTAAAAATCCATGTAGTTATAATTTATTTCGTGAACTTTACATCCAACTCTTCAGATGGATGCAAAAATTGAACTCTATTTATTAACGAAACGCTGGTCTGAAGAGATGGAAAGATGAAGAGATATTCATTATTATATTGCTCTCTTCTTACATTGAGCTCTTTTTGGATTAATATCCTCCTTGGAATTATCCCTACTAATTAACAACTGATATTACTTATATATATATATATATATATATATATATAACATTCATTAAAACCGACTGACAAGGCATTGCAGTTAAGAATTTTATCTAATTTTTCTTGTGTCTTTATAATTTCCTTCTTTTCTAGACATAAATTATGCAAAAATTGTCCGAATTTCTGCATATCCTAGTAGTTTCGGCTATTCTTTTAGCCATGGTTCATGAATTTTTAGCCGAGTGTAGTGATTGTTTTATTTTATATATGTATCTAGAGTTATAGGAATGTTTTATTTTCCAAACACAGTCGACCAACACTTAATAATATCAACTATGAACACGACCAGGATGTGCTGACCGTGTTTGTACAATCTCTACATAATTTATGTCCAGAAAGAAGAAGCACAAGAAAAATTAAATAAGAATCTGAACCGTAGTACCTTGTCAGTAATATTTAATGAAACTTGTATAAGAGAGAGATTGCTGCCCAAATACACAATTATATATATATATATATATATATATATGTAAAGACAAAAACATATACTTGTGTATCTATAACAAAAATATATATAATCATACTTATATATATATATATATATATATATATATATATATACGTATGTGTGCGTCCATGTATGTATTTGTGTGTGCGTGTGTGTATATGTGCATTCATAAGTGTATGCGTTTCTTCGAATGTGTATACATATATGTGCCTATATGTACGCAATTGTGGAGATTTGCCTAAATTTCCAGAAATGGTGAACCTTATATCATAAGGTCTTTAGTTTTTATTTTTACCCTAAATCAAATGCTGCTCTTCTTTAAAATTCTTCTATTAGTTTCGCTTTGTTATTTGTGCTGTATTTACATCTTGAGATGAGACATATTGGACGTTGGCGCCGCCATTATTGCTGATGCGCTACCCCCCGTTCTGGTGCCCCCGTCTCCATCATTCAGACAACCGTTCGGCACATTTGTTGACACCGGAAGTGCGTTTGAGTTTGAAGGGGGCCACGTGTCATTCTCATGGTAGCTGGAAAGTGTCGCTTCCCACACTGCATCAATTGACGGTCGGGAATTGTTCATACTGCTGATGTCCAATGTTAGTTTGGTGCATTCGCTGCAAAAGATATAAAACAAACAAATACACGTATCAGAAATCATTATGCAAGTTGCGATGTTGCAAACATATTTCGTTATACTGATGCGAATCATTTGCATTAAGTTTTAATAAGACATAATAATATCAGTACAAAATGGAGATAATTAGAGTGGGAAAGCTATTCAGACGATGAGTTTTGTCACTATATGGTCGGCATTTTCATGTCGGAATGAGAGACAAACCAGTATATAAGGAA
This sequence comes from Acanthosepion pharaonis, assembly GCA_903632075.3. NCBI lineage: Eukaryota > Metazoa > Mollusca > Cephalopoda > Sepiida > Sepiidae > Acanthosepion > Acanthosepion pharaonis. The sequence goes on along the minus strand of CAHIKZ030005388.1, from coordinate 3,519,151 downwards.
TTTGCCGTGGAATTTGAAGAAAGACATAATAAATATCCTTATCAGATACTACGGACATAAATTATTCCCCTATTGAATCCGTTTACGTCTTCTGGCATTTAACCCTAGAATACTAACCATCAATTAAAATTACACCACTACTAACCATGGGTATATCATACCCGATTTTGGAAATACCAACAAAAAAATATTTGAAATATTTTATATGCAGGCACTTCAAACTTTGTACTTTGAGTTATACATTAATAGGAACTGAAAAACATTATTACGCTGGGTACTATATACCCATGGTTAGTGTTCTAGGGTTAAATTAGACCACTCGGAGTAGATTTCTGTTTTTCCTTATTGGTTCGCATTGTGCTAATATCACCGATCATCGAAAAGGCATTAGTAGCAAAATGCTGTATACGAACTAACAGAGAAAAAATACTCAGATGTGTTATTTTCAAATCCAGCAGACGTTAACCACTTTAATACGAAAAATAGAAACATTTTTCAAGGCAAGTAGACCTGTAGCATTTGAAATCCTTATTCCACATGTAAATCGGTGATATTAATTTTAGCTTATTTCATGTGGAACGCCCCTTCTACATTTTATTTCTCCCTCCTACTAGCTGTAAAAAAACAAAACAAAGACAACACAAAAACAAAAAAGAAACAAAACAAAACAAAACAAAAAAGAAACAAAATAAATAAAAAAAAAACAATTAATAGATCGATTGATTGATTTGGTCTTTACGGCTTATCAACTTTTTGCAAGTTATTTAAAGGCGGAAAATATTATAGGAATGTTACTGATAAAAATCCTACTAATTAACCCACAACTGCGAGTGGGTAAAAGGTGTGAACTCATACCTTTCCCTAAGTTATTTGTACGTAAATGAATATAACGATTCCCGATGGAATTAGAACTCTGATATCCGATTAGCAATTCTAAACCGTTATCCATTACACCACCCGCACATCCAAGCTTACAGCACCTGGTATTTCCAAGAGGTCACCCATCTAGGTACTGACCACGCTCTATGTTGCTTAACTTCGATGATCACACGAGAACCGCCCCAAGAAAACAAAACTAAAAAGGACAAAAACTTGTGGGCTATTAGGAAGAAAGATCAACCTCTGCTACTATAAGCAACATTCGTCTCTGACATTGAGGCGCATCAAATTAAAATAGGAGGCAATACTTTCGGAACGTCTCCAGTGCAAACAGATATGAAGATACTTCGAGGTAGATAAAAACTTATTCCTCTATTAGCATACCATCAGCCAGCGTCCGCCTCTGACGCTGTGAGGTAATGTAACAAAAATGAAGGCAATACTTTCGGATCACTTGCAGTTATGCAATTCCTTGTACAGCCGAAATGCAACAAAATCCAGACACTGTTCTGCAGTAATTTTGAAACGGAATCATTCAGCTTTGGTTAAAAATAAAACTACATTTACTCATTATTGCATTATCTGCAATATGTTTCCGAAATTGCTTTTGAAATTCAATAAAAAACAAATTTTATTCATAATTCTCGTAGTGTGATAAGCTGCATACGTGAAATACACTTTCGATTAATCAGAAATTTCGAAATTTATTGTCTATTGTTTCTCCATGTCGGCTAGTAAAGGCGCCCAACATGTTAGTTGCTTTCTTTAATTTCTTTATCTAATCAAATTAGGGTAATGTGCCGTCGAATTCAATATAATTGTTATTGAATGCACGGATATGTTGTCATAACCTATTTAATATCAGCCGTGAAAAGAGAGCTTTGTAGTGAATCATTCGTAGCAAATATGCACTTAATTACAGTTATTTTTCTAATTGCATTTCACGTTTATATTTTTACTACGAGGTCAATATAACACGGAATGACGTCTGAAGCAATTTTCAAATCGATAAAATAGATTCAAAGTCTTTTCTCTTTTCTCCATTGTGACACATTTATTAAAGTCTGTGTAAATCCATTAAAACAGCAGGTTGAGTGTTAGGAAAACGCTTCGGAGTTTAGAGTAGTCGACTTAAAACAAGACCCTCTGGGTTTGCTCTAAAAAATTATCAACTGATTCCCCAACAAAGGAAACACACTTACATATGTAAATTAATGACATATGGTAAAACTCATATTGACATTTCTATCTATATCTCTGAGATGATTTATTATTCAAACTTTTATCCTCATCTTCATCGCCATATTCACAACGTTTCGGCTGTTGTACGCTCCGGCATACAGGTAATTAGAATTTTGAACCGAACTTTATATTTTGCCCATCGGGGTAGATTGTTCTAGCTCCACGTGCCATGCCTCTTCTGGATGTCTTAGTTATTTCCCTTTAACTCAACAAGTTTTTGATCACCACTGCTGGCACTTATAAACCTAATATCTCAGTAAACATTTTTTTTTTAACCAGTGCTCATATTACATTTTTTCAGTTATTATTATTGTATTGGTTAATTGGTTGGACCTAGTGACTATACCCAAAGAGTTGTAAGTTCAATACCCGCCCGCAGCAGTGGTGAACCGAAACATAAATAACTGAGACATCCGGAAGTGGCATGGCACGTGGAACTAGAACTATCTTCCCCGGTGGACCAAATAAAGGGTTCGGTTCGAAATTCCAATCACCTAAAGAAGGCCTGAACGTACAACGGCCGAAACGTTGTGAATATGGTAATGGCGATGAGGATAACATTCCGAATAATGTAAATAATGCAAGTAATCTTATTGACATATAAAAGGAACTTTTACTGGTTGACTAATGAAATCCTTTTATAAGTACGAAGACCAAAATAAACGCCGAATACAACAAATGACGGTTACAGTTTAATTTGAAAAAGTTTTTACTGTATTCATCACCCAACTTTTTCTTTTTTTTTAAATATAAAACTTATTACAACGGCCCGAAGAAGGTTTTTCGGAACAAAAAAGAATAACTAACAATTTTTTATTTTATTTTTGTCATTCGTTTACCCACCGTTCGTCGGATATATATATATATATATATATATATATATATATATATATATATATATATATATATCTCAATCAGCTAAGCGACAAAATTTTACCCATATTAATCTATGTAGGTTCTGCAGACAGCACCATCATGTGGGAACGAAAATGCCTATTTTTGTAGTGATGTTATAACATGTTTATGTTATAATTTTAGAATAAATAATAAAAAATATTATATATATATATATATATATATATATATATATATATATATATATACCAGATGTTATTAGTTGCATGTGTGCATGCATATACATATAGACACATAAATAGATAAGTACGTATTTGGACACTATTAGAGAGGTCCTGAACTGAAGCTCTCCTTTCAGGTCAAGAAATCTTTCAACGAGAGAACACCAGATAAAGTTTTGGTACCAAAATTTCAGAATTAGCTATAAATGCATTAAGACTGGTCCAGGTTCTGGGGGTGGGGGGATTCATCTAGCAGAACACGTGAAAGTGGTGTATTCTTCCGAGATAAGTTCAAAGGAAATTGACGATTAACAGTGTGAGATTTAAAAAAAATCATTTACCAAAGAGAAAAGCTTAACAGAACGATTATCATAAAAAGGTTTATAGAAAAAGCACAAAAACAAAAAAAGCGTACAACGCCTGAAACTTCGTGAATATAACAATAAAGATGAGGACAACAAGCCGAGCAATGTAAATAGTGTAAAAGTTTAATATTAAACAAAAGAAAAAAAAAAAAAGGGGAAAGTAACTAGAATCGAGATGCCAGCCCAGGATTGCTAAAATATCAGATTTTCCTTTCAGATATGGCAACAGTATTCAATGTACGGGCGAATGGTAGACTTATAACTGCAAGATAAGCTGCTGGCGAGAAAAATTGTCTAGCAGGACAGAGTGAACTGACTTTCCTAGAAGCAGAATTAGTAACTAACAATATAATCTTTCTACTTCAGTGTAAAACGTTAGACCGAGAAGGCGCAATGTGTTGCTCTTCTGGAGGTTAGCATCAGCCATAGTATGCATCGGGTTCGGTTCTCTCAACTGACCATTCTTCAATAACGCAGGTTTGTCAACTCCGGTACAGTAGAGATTTTCTTTCCTACTTCTGAATTTTGCTAAACGCTAAAGTCACACTTGAAAGGCGAAGGAATTCAAGAAAGCGGATGAATTGAAGAAGGACATGAAGAGACAGATGTTGCTGATACCGAAAATGAATTTGAAACAATAAGGTGTCATTGCATCAAATAGACAACGTTTTTTGCTGTAGGAAAAGGATGAAAAATTTCCGGCAAGGCGTCGTGTATCAAGAGATATAGAGACATCTATATCTTTAAAGATCTACACGCGAAATTCAAATTTTACTGAAACCTTACTTTTCCTTTTTTCCTCTTTACTAATTCATGCTATTATATCTAGAAGTCGTAGGATATAAAAACTGTCTGAGTGTTTCCAAGAAAAGTAAGAAGCCAAAATCATAATGATAATTAAATTCGGACAAATTAAGATTATCTCTCTATATTTCTAAGCTGTATTTACACTATATACATTGTTCGGACTCTTTTCCTCATCTTTATTGCCATATTCACCTTCAACATCTGTCTATATTTCTGAGATGAGGTATTATAACTATTTACACTATTTACATAGTTCGGACTCTTTTCCTTATCTTCATCATGGACTAAATAAAGGGTTCGGTTCGAAATTTCAACTTATATCACATGAAGAAGACCGGAGCGTACAACGGCTGAAACGTCGTGAATATGACAATACAGATGAGGGCAACAGGCCAAACTATGTAAATATTGTAAATAAATTATGATTAATATTAAATTATGTAGTAGAGGAAACTAAGTAACGAAAACTAGATGAAAAAATAGTAAAGAATGAATAATAATTTAGATTAATAAGCCGTAAAAAACAAACCAATCTAAACAATTTACTATACTTAATTGTAGAAATTTTGGCAATTAAATATTAGATGAAAATAGGTAACAAAAATTAGAAGCGAGAAAAAAAAAACTGATAATTTAATGTACTTCATCTGAGAACTTTGGACAATGTAATACGGTTAAGAAACAAAACCAAATAAAAAAAAAGCTATTGCAGAACTGACAATAATTTACTATGATGCAACGTCGTGAATATGACAATAAAGATGACAACTTAAGCCTTTGAGCCGTGCATTCCTGAACAAGTTTAACTATCCTGCTTGAGCTCCTGAGTCAAAATTCGCAAATAATTGGTATGTAATATTTCATGGCTGGGCATTAAGTCATTTTTCTCTACCCCCATTGATGCTGTGGCCAGGGATCAAAGGGTTAAGGCTGCTACATATTAGATGTAGACAAGAAATACAAATCAAATGAAAAAAAATCATAAAAAGTGACAATAACTTACAGCTTTCGTTTGGTTGGTGGTTTTTGTTTAGCGTCATATCAACACCTCTGTAGGTTATTTAATGCCAAAATCTAAATATTTTGTACGCAATTCTATAATTTCTTTCTGGCGAAAGAAGAGGTGGATTCATACCTTTCCCAAGAGTACTTATGCGTAAATGAATATAATAAACCCAACCGGAATTGGAACTCGGTTCTTCCATTAACAATTCTGAACCATTATCTGTTACACCACTCGCACATCGAAACTTACAGCACCTAGTATTCCCAAACGGTTACCCATCTAGGTACTAGCCATGTTTGACGTTGCTTAACTTCGGTGTTCGTACTGGTACCAGTGTTTCGACGTGACTTTCGGTCAAGTTAAGGCCCATGCATGTTTGAAATATTGACGAATCATGATTAATGACAGAATGATCTTTTGCAGGTTCTTCTTTTTCTGTCAGGCGTAAATAGTGATTTTCCAAGCTTAGCTTAAATGTGGCACAAAGCCTAAAGTGAGGACCGAACTCACTACTCAGCCGTAATTATTCTAGCGAGAAAAGCTTGCTAACCATTACATTGCCTCGAGGTGCTCCTGTCTATATTGACACTTCGACGTGGTGCAAGCTTGTCTCGCTAGAACAATTACGACTGAATAGTGAGTTCGATCCTCACTGGGTGCTCCATAATTTCGACCTTGTGCCATATCTAAGCCACGCTTAGAAAATCACCATAAATTTATAGAGAAAAGGAATACAGAATTAGAGGAAAGCAACGGAAAGAGGCGCCTTTTATCTGAAGATGGCTACAATTTGTGTCATAGCCTGTAAAAACTTTGTTAAGAAACAAATAATGTATCTTTATATTCTTTAAAGAAGGCACCGTCACGCAAAAGAAGATAACGACACATATAAATAAAATATCTATACAATCATATATATATATATATATATATATATATATATATATATATATATATATATATATATATATATATATATATATATATATATATTCATTGGAAGAATACAAGAGCGAGAGACGGAGATAGAGGAGTAGAGATTATCCATTTTATCGCTTCAAAATAATTCAATTCTGTTTGCAAGCATTAATTCCCAAAAGGGATTGACTTCGTTCTAGATTACAGGCAACAAATTCAACTGATAACGGTGCCTGTCAAATTTGATAGCGGAAGAACGATGTGTGTCTGTTGTCGCTCTGACTTATTTCCACTGTGTTATACTTACTCTCTGTGACGTCTGTAACGCGGTCTGCGATGCCAAATCTTGGAATACGATCTGTGAAGGCGGCAGTAGCACGTTCCGAGGACTATAAGGACAATGACCAAGGCACCACCCAGTGTTCCACCCAGGATATAAATACTATGAATGTGGTGCACATGGGTGGTGTCCCGGAACGGGAAAGGGTGATCCTCGATCGGTTGTGGTGCAAACAGATCAACTGAAAAATAATAGAAGATTTGAACAAATGTTTAAAAAAATGATACATAAATTCTGTGATGATTTGATAAAAAAAGAATTAAAATCGTATTCTGAAACAGCAAAAGTATTATATGTTTGAGGTCATAGATGATTCGCCATTTTAAATTGTTTTCATTAGTAAATATTAACTCAATACTAGGTTCAAAAGCCACTCAGTGTAAGGGGTTACTGAGGGAAGTTTCTGTGATGACGTAAAGGGAAGAATTAAGTTTGGTTTGGCTTGTTTTACGGCATATCAATCTTAATGGGTTATTTAATGCTAACAAAATTTTTATTGCTTTATCTTTTCAAAAAGTATTTTTATTAATATTTTTTTTAAAAAATGTATTGCTGGTTATAAGTTTTTCACCAAAAATTCATTACTGGTAAAAAAGATTTTTACAAAAATATTTTACTGGTATTAAAACCTATTTTTACACATTTTGATCCCAGTTTGGGGGTTAACTATTTGCCCATAGCTGGGACCCTAATAGGTGATACCACCCCGGGTCAAAGTGGACCTGGGAGCATCAACAATGAAGAGGTGGCCCCAAGCTCCTCAAAACCTCCTGAACAGAGGCCTTGCTGCCGGATGTAGTTTATCATCTTACCCAGGACTCGGATGTTGTTAATCGTCATACTCAGGACGACGAGGGGGAGTAAGCGCAGATAATGAGGATATCTAGGATCAATAATGGTTGGTCTTAGACTTGAAGAGGTTAAGATTGTAGCGATCGAGGAAGCATACCCACTGGAGTTCTTTCCACGAAGAAACTGTTCTCAGAAAAAATCTGTCTGAAAAAAAGTCCTTCTTATCAACGAAATGCGAAGGGAATGAGTATGATTCGATTCCGTGTGTGTGTCCTAACTGGAAATGTCTGGACACGTGGAAGTAAGGAATGTAATTAGTCTGAACATTTGCCATGGATATAGTGATAGAGTAGCAATGGGCTTGTGAATTTTCGCCTGTAGGAAAGTGGTAGAAGGATGGAAAATAATCGCCTACAATTGCGCAAGAAAAATGCTGCAGTTTTATATCTGAAGCTGTATTATCAGCTAACTTAATATTTATTCAAACTGTCAGTAATCTATAATACTGTTAAATTGAATGTAAATGGATGAAGGATGAGATGTCTGGTAGGCTAATGTTTATCCAGACGACATAAACTAATGATACTAATCTAACACCATAATGCTACAAAATTTAAGTGAAGGCTTTCTTTTAAAGTCTTAATTAGCTTTTAAATCAATTCTGAAATGTAACGAAGAAAAGTAACTTTAAAATAGACTGGTATCTGTCTATAGCTCTGAGATGAGGCATTGTAACTATTTACATTCTTCGGGGTTTCGTCCTCATCTTTATTGTTCTATTCACGACATTTCAGCAGTTGTATGCGCCGACCTTCTTCAGGATCTGTCTATATATCGGAGATGAGGTACTGTAAGTATTTACGCTATTTACATCGTTCGGACTGTTTTCCTCATCTTTATTGTCACATTCACGACGTTTAGGTCGTTGTACGCTCCGGTCTTCTTCAGGATCTGTCTATATTTCTGAGATGGGGCATTGTAACTATTTACACAATTTCCATTGTTCGGACTGTTGTCCTTATCTTTATTGTCATAATCATGACGTTTGACCGCTGTACGCTCCGGCCTTCTTCATGCGATATATGTTTGAATTTCGAACCGAACCCAGTGGATAAATGCATTGGTTGAAGTAATCCAATGTCTTGACCCAAAGAATTGCAAGTTCAATACCTGGCTACGGCAGAGGTGAACAAAAACTTAGAGAGTTGAATTACTAAGAGGAAATGACTGAAACAGATATCAAGAAAAGGCATGGCACGTGGAACTAGAACAATCTACCTCAGTGGACTAAATAAATGGTTGATTTCGAAATTCCATATATAATACCCGAAGAATGTCAAAACGTCGTGAATATGAAAATAAAGATGAGGACAACAGTCCGAAGAATGTAAATAGTGTAAATATATTGGTAATGTTTGATTAATATTCAAAGCAGTGTCGTTTTCATTTCACACGAAGATCAGGATATTAGCAAAACCATCGAAATTCTATGGTTAAGATTATATTGATTGTCTATGTTTGTAAGAGTTCCCTACCTTTTTGTATTTATCAATACCCAGTTAACCATTTTTATTCCTTCAAATGTGAATTTTCTCAGCAATGGATTTTTTTATCAAGCTGAGAAAGAGTAATTATCACTTTTAAGAATAAGTTACTCACACTGATAGGATTCGAACCTGCGTCTATCGAGGCAGAGTAAGCTACTGCTTATCCAGACACTCGCTCATCAACTGAGCCACAAAGATCAGCTGATAGGGCAAGGATGAATTTTAGCTTTTAAGCGAAATCTCCCCCGTCATAGATCTCCCCCGTCATAGATCTCCCGATTTTTTTTTAATATCTGCACATTTTTTTATCCAAATGTAAACAAAGTGAATTTTCTAAGTAATAGATTTATTTTTATCAAACCGACATTTTGTTTGTCACTTCAAACGCTATTGTTAGTGGATACTCGTATTTGAATAGACGCTTCGTTCATTTATTAAACATTATATATATTTATTTTCCTCTATCGGCCTGAATGTTTAATTAATGAAAACCTTAATCTCTCTGGCAGGATTCGAACCTGTGCCCCTCTTGACAGAAAGAGCTACCGTGAAACTCGGCGATATTCTAGATATCCTTCATTGTTCTAGCGATAATATTTCAAATGAAATGAAACCAAATGTACAATGCACATTTGAATGTGAAGAAGACTCTAGTCGTCGGTCTAAGGCATCACGACCTTCTATATTTACATACTTTAGTGATTTTTTCTGTCTGTAATTAACAATCCTCTTAGAGTCGCTACCCTGATGTTTAGAATTTGATTTTTCTTTCGTTCTACCTGCCTACAGTGGCATATCGAAACATTCATCATTTCAAAGAGGATGACAAACATACACTCACAAAACTTGGCCGATTCGTCGCGGTGTAATGGCTAGAAAAATTGTCTAGCTGGATCAATTACGACTTAGTAGTCAGTTAGATCCTCACTGGGCGCCCCGGACTTTCGGCCTCGTGCCACACCTTGGTTACGATTAGAAAACCACCATACACTCCCATAAATGTATATATAAGATATATCCAGGACGTATATAGACATTCTGACTTTTACCAGAACCGGTTGTGCGTCCTCGATGTAACATAGCAATCAATAGTTATTCAGAATGAGCTTGTCTACTAGGGGATTTACCCATTAAAAATTGACTAACGAAATTGATTGATCACATTTATTGCTGTTTTTTTTTCTCTCGTAAAACATCGTCTCATCCCGATCTGTTAACATCCTTTTTATTATAGTAGCCATTTCGCGCACTATGATTTTTCTAATGTTAAAATCCATCTTGGAAAAGAGTGGACGAGATTAAAAAGAACGTTACACGGCAGCCGAGGGCGATTTTGAAATATTACTACTACTTTTTACTTTGAAAAGCCTAGTCGAATAAATGTCGGCGCTTATATTTTATGAGTATCATGACCGAGAAAATTCACGGCCAGTCATTTCTTGATCATGTAGGTCATCTGTGAAAGAATGAAGCCTTTCGGAAACATATATAACTAAACCCTTGATTTTGGTCCTGAATATTCAAGCAGGTTATTCTTGGTTACACCTTCATTATATATCGAGAACGATTTTCGGATAATCTATATGAACATGGGAAAAGTTTTCGTGAAACACGTTTTATCCTTTAGAAATTTGTCGGACTAAAGTGATATTTACATCGATGCGAATACACATGTGCCACAAGGCGGGGGTATGTGTAAAAATATTTAAATTTAAAATTCCAGTGTCCGCTTTCTATCGTGTGCATATGTAATCCACATCAGCGTAAACATAAAGTTATTCCGTTGAGGTCCTAAAGGACATAACGCGTTACACGAAAACTTTTTCAGTTTGTCATAGACTTTCTCAAAATAAAATAATTTTTTTTCCTAAAATTGCCATAGATATATAAAATTGTATATATAATTTTTCCATATGAAAAAAATACGCTCATGGCAGGTGAGGAAGCAACATTTGAAAACTGACATAGAACAAAAAAGCAAACAACTTTGATAATGTCTGATGAAAGCCGAAAGTACGGAGAAATTTTACGAAAGATTTTACTATTCATCTTATGCCTATTGCATGAAAGAAAGAATACAACTCACTTCACACTAATATATTTAATATATACAGCAAAACAAATGCATTGAATTAGACAAAACATTTTTTCTGAAACATTTCACTCCAAGCAAGGCGGGAGTGCCACTAACATGCAAGGGTTTATAGAGAGTGGGAGCAAGAGTAAAGAAGCATGACAGGGGGAAGAATGAAGAGAAAGAGGAAGAATTAGATTAAGGCATCTGAATATGTCGATTGACATTGTATTTAAATAATTGAAGATTATAGCTAGCAGGGAAGCCACTAAGAGGAAGGGAGTTATACTGTCGGGAAGTGCGAGATATGAAGCTATCGGAGTAGAAGTGACGGCTACATTTCGACAGTGAAAAGGTTGAATTGAGATGCCAGCTTAGTAGCACGTTTAAATTCATGCAGTTTGGGAACCAGCGAAAGTAGCTCGTCGGAGCAGTTATGTATTCGTAGAAGGAGACAAAGGGAAGCGACGGGAAAAGACAGAGAGTTAATAAAGGAATCTTTATTTGAATTTTATCTTTCGCCCTTTCACTTACCTGCAAACTGGCATCTGGTGCCAACAAAAAGCTCGCCGCATGTACATTGATAACTATTTATACGATCGTGGCAGACGGCTCCATTTAGACATGGATTCGAAGCGCAGTCATTAATGTTGTGTTCACAACGGTGACCTGTGCAAAAAGAAAATAAAGAAAAATATTTCAAAGTAAAATTAAATTTTTATTTCGACAAAAAATAACTGCAAGCAAATATAATTATGGGAAAGCAAAATGTACTAAACGTTTTTTTTTGTTGAATCGGTATTACTCTATAGAAGACAGTAAAGCTACAAGCGGTTACAGAATGTAGAAGAATTAGAAACAGAAACATTAATAATGAGCCGGAAGAGAAAAGAGTAGTCAAGAAGACAGCAGATAGCGATTAACATTGCCTTTAATTCCTTGCAGATTAAAGTTGGTTGGAAAGCATGGAACCTGAATGGAGTTCCACAATCAAGAATTTTCATTCTTTGAAAGAATTTCAAACTTATTCATTAACGAATTATTAAATCTACTAATTCACAATTACTAATAATTAATTAACAATAATTTAGATTTTTACATAATTAGACATTGTAATAACAGTTCGGAGGCGAGATAAGACTTTAGAAAGCTTTATTGAGTTTAAATGCAGAAGCACGGCTAGACCGCTTATTTGTAGTATCTAAGTGAGAGGGAGTTATTATTTCAGGGGAGACAATCGTTATCAAGATAGGTAAGTGCTGTTGGTCTATATCTCAAGCATATCAAACGTAAGTTAACGCGATTCTTTTAGTAAAAAATAACGATAATATTGTAGTGGACGCCTACGTACACCACGCCCACAAATTACTCAACAGTAATTGGACGGAAAATAAACAATACTTTCTGTACAGACAATTTACGCATCGCACGAGCCACATAAAAATTTCTCGTGTTTTTGCTTCACCAAACTAGCTATAGAAAAAAAAATCAACAATTGGTCGATTTTTGGCCAATCACATTAATTGACACTTTGTTCAATATCCTTCCTGCGCTCGTTCATGGAGCCACCTTACATGTATAAAAAGCAGAAATTAAAGAAATAACTTTAGTAGATTATAAATTTTCACAATCTAAACCATGTACGTGTATTTTCAATTTTCTACTCACACATACACAGATATAAACTACACTCACACAACACAGTGAACTGTCTGTTTTCAAGCCAATTGAACTATTCGAAACTATATCATTCTTCTGCACAAATATTTCAACTTTCAAACTCAAACATCAAACGTTCTTAAACTACCAACAAATTTAAACAAAAAAACATTATTACAACATACATTTGTTCTTAACACAATACAAGGGAAACCACTTCGTGTGACTTAATCTTTATTGTCATTAACGGAATTATATGTATATACTTGTTTCAATGCGTGTTTTGCTTGTTGATTTTCATTGATCTCTCGTCATTCCTTTTTGTGTTTTCTTTACAAATTAAATGTGGAATGTTAATGTAAGAACGCAACCTTGATCAAAAACCCTTCTGATTCTTTTCTAACGGACATCATTAGCTAACCCACAATATCATGCAATTTTGGAACGACATTTGTAATTGTGAAACTAGTAATCCAGGATAATTAGCTAAACGATTACCACTATACTCTTTCGATGGACAGTCTATGATGAGAGCTACGAATTAGAGAGATCTAAATGAAGCGAGTGGGAAAATTTAACTATCTGGTAAGGTGACAGAAATATGACACCGAAATGCGAAGGCACATTGAAATAGCGAAAGATGCCTCCTAAAAGCTAAGCAAAATATTAAGAAACAGGAAAGCGTGCTGAACTTCAATGTCATATCTATCCTACACTATCCTAAACTGCTATGTAATACCAATGCTACTGATGCACAATTTACTCACAGATGAAGGTGAAATTTCAAGCAAAATAGATCTGGTTATACAGAAGGATGCTGGGAATACTTTTCTGAGCCCCAAAATGTTTTAAGGAAAATGGAAACGAATAGAACACTTTTACATAGAATCTGAAATAGGCAGTTGAAATTTCTGGGACAGATAATTAGGAAGAATGGCGTGAAGAATTTGACACTTACAGGACATATTGAAGGTAAGAAAGGAAGTGAGAAAAAGGGAGTCGAATGGAAGAACTGTGTAGAATAATGAATGACAACATAGAGAGAAGTGGTCTGAAGTGTTCACCTAAGTACGATAAAATAGATAGATAGCAAATGTACTTTTTTGCTTAAGAAAATTTTGTAAATACCAGAATGAATGTAATTGCATTATCTAGTGAATGCATGAGATGAATGACAACGTCTGATGCAACCTGCCTGTTCACAGAAGAAAAGACAAAATGCCTACAACTCCAACATAGACGCACGGTATAGCGTTACTCTGACGAAGTATTACGCTTTTTCTCTTAATTAATTCTGGAGTCTTTTCGCCGATTTCTGCCTTCAGTTGAAATAAACGGACACTGTGTACGATCGAGTGAGTCGATTGTTTTTTCCTGAGGACTTTTCAACTCGCCCGATACACACAGCATAAATTTCTTCGGATGAAAACAGGTCTTTGGTTAATTTTGTTTGTTCTACGAACTTTTGCTTTCCTCGTTGTTGCAAAGTATCCACTCCTCATCAGCAGTCACAATTTAGTCCGACAATAAAAACAAAAGCAACAATAACAACAAAGTGAAATACCGAGCTGTAGGTTTCCCGCCTAACTTAATTGGAAGTCATTCATTAAGGCGACTAACATAACAGAGCTTTTGCAAAATAATTGAAACGCTAGATTTCGATATTTTTATTATATTAGTCAATTCCTGCGCTGTATAAGGTTGATGATTCTCAAATAAAGTTTTAATATGATCGTGGAAAATCTCAATTGCTCTACTTGGGCAGCGTTTGGCGAGTAAAATCCAGTATAAAAAATTTGCAAGCCATTTTCAACAACTACTAATATTTCGTCTGTTAGAATTGCATTTTAACTTTATTAAAAAATAAAAAGCGAAGCATTATTATTTATTTTCTCCCGTTTTCAATGTTACAATTAATAAACAAAAATGGCAGTCTTGTTTTCAATCTGTACTGTGTTCAGCTGGTATCATATTTTCCAAGCTCACTTTCCTCATTATTTGCTCTAGAAATTTCAGCTGTCTCTTTGTGATGTTAAATATACGTATTCTTTTTGTTTTCATTTTCTCTAAAACTTTGTCGTTACTCACATCGGTTCACGGTATTCTCAGCAACATTCTGTAGAGCCCCATTTCTGTTGCTTCAAGTCTCTTTTTCATATGTGAGGAAATTGACCAACATTCACTGGCATATAGGTGAACTGATATTACGCAACAATATATATATATATATATATAAATCTCAATAGCAAGAAAGTGATATATGAACATTGGAAAATATATAAATTTATAGGAATCGACTGCACTTCATAAATAGAAATAAATCGTTTTAAATATATCGAAATAATTTAAGTGGTTGTTAAGATATTTTAAATGTCTGCGCGTGGAATACTCGATTTAGGTCGATGTTCTTCGGAAGAATGAATGTCCTTGCCAAATCCTAAGCCACTTTTAGATTATACGGTTTCGATATAAGCGTGTATCAGCAATTGCCTCAGATCTTTGAAAAATGTGGAATGTAAGTGGCGGAGACAGAATTTAGGCACGCACAGCATACACACGGGCATAGAGTGCTGTATTTTACTTTTTTCGTTGCCAGAGCGTTGAAAAAAGCACGAGTTAAAATAAACTCTTGATTGAATTAGCGTAGCAATGAAAAAAAAGGAATGTTTCGTAAAATTGCAGAAAATTTATTTTATTAAAAGCGACATATCACATAAGATGTTTACTAGTTAAATGAATACGGTAGAAACTACGTCTTGGTGTTCTTATAAATGCTAGAAGAAAACTTGCATATTATATTGGACATGCGTGTTTTTTTCTTGAAATTCCAACGTTTCCTTAACAACTCTTGCGTTAAAGATATTACACAAAGTTTTATAACATATCTTTATAATTTTTTTTTAATAAAAATATCTTATTGAAATTTTCTCGTATACATAAATAATAGTAGGCACCTCGTTGTAACCTTAACGTTATGACCATGAAACTCGGGACGAACTGACCATGGTCGATTTTTATATATAAATGCGACCTGGAGAGACGATCTTGCATGTGAGAGTGTTGAGAAATATCTTGAAAATCATATCACGATTTGACCTAAACCTCGTAAGTGAAATTGGGTAGTCGAAACTGGAAGCCATGCTAGCCCGACGTCACAAGTCATCGTGATCGAGGATATAGGCGTACAGATCTTGTTTAACTGGAAATCACGATAGAATATCTGTTATCTCTGTGTATCTAAGGTCTGTTCCATTAAGTGTATTAAGAAACAAATGGGAACGTGGTTAGAACGTTCGCATTCTGACCACGAGACACGGGTTCGAATCTCACTATGGTCAATTTGTCAGAAAGGAGACTTCCTGACGTTATTGAACTGGAGGGGTCGATCCCAGCGTGCAGCACTTTTGGAAAGTGCCTGAAGACTATACCTCGGGTTGAGCCTAGCCTTGTGAGAGAAATTGGGTAAAACTGGTGAAATTGGCCGTCGATGTCATCGCGGCCTTATTCAAATTCTTGATCCCGTTAGATAACACGCTCTTTCCCAGAAACTGTAACTAAGGTCTGCTCAGTATAAGTACTGTATGAGTACAGTTGGTCTTTGTGGATGTTGAACCTGAGCAATGTTCTACAGTAGGGATTGGCTAGCCGCCCTAATAGAAGGGTATCCTCGAACACCAGTGGTCTGCTATACATACATCAAGAAACCAACATATTCCTACAAAAGATATTACCTAGACATTCTTGCTCACATCATAGTATGGTTGCCTAGTACATGTAAGAAAAAGCAAGTTTGGATCTAAAGAATCTCAATTTTCTCCAAAAATTTTGGATATAACGCTTGCAAGTATAATTCTGGCCACTAAAACTGTAAATAATGATTTCTTTTAGAACTGGATAATCAAATGATATCGTGTCTTATTTCTAATTTGTTAAAAACATGAGTAGAAGTTTTGTGTGCCCATTATTATTATTATTATTACGTGTCTGTTGTTATTATTACTACTGTTACTATGCTCAGATTATAAGCAATAAGTTCATAACTTTACTGCATCTGTTTGGCGTTGATGTAGCTTGTAGGCTGTCGGTCAAGTCGTAATAGACACACGCTCATGTTATTGATATTATTATTACTATCGTATGGCTAAGCATAATGTAATTCAGATAGAATTTAATTTTGCACCTCTTTCAGTTCCCCGTCTTATCCATTCCGGCTCGTTTTCAACATGTCGGCTCTAAGCTCAATTTTTATTGGCAGATAAGAATTCACTTACTCTGAAGGTAGTTTTGGCAGCTGTTGTCGAGAAATGATGGACCAACCAACACAACCCATGACCAAATCTAATGTCTTTTGTGTTAAAGCTAGAGAGTAGGATATACACAGGAATTTGTAGTGGGGGGGCGGTTAAGTCATTGCAGAAGGGCTTGAACATTTACCCATTTATCAAGAGTATGCACAAATGTCGCCGGGAGAATTAAATTAAGAAGAAATAAAATCGCTCGAAAGAGTAAGAAGAAAACTGAGAACCTAACAAGTGTTTATACTTTCTTTTACTGATTCCTCGTATGTGTGTATGTATATATGTCTATCTATCTATCTATCTATCTATCTATCTATCTATCTATCTATCTGCTTTCTCTATGTGTCTTTCTCTTCTGATTGCAAAGCATAATCAATCTAACTTTACTCGTAAATAATACTATACTTTATTTTATGGCTTTCGTTAAATGACTGAATATTTCAGTTGTCCACAAACAGAGCAACAACGACAAAATTAGCTATAAATATAAAGTTAATCTAAAACACAGTAGCAAAATTTTGCTAAATCTCAAGGGAAATATTTGATGTGTACATAATCGACCATTACAATCATGTAAAGTTTACATCAACGTCTATTCTCTATATATACCAAGAAACTCACCAGCGGATGTCGCTAATGAGTTCAAAGACAAGTTTGTCGTGAATGTTGCGTTGACAACAATTACACGTACCGTGAACAAGACTTGCCTTTTATAGCCTACTGAACTCGACGCAGAGAGAATACCATTTAAACTTTGTGTTGGAGAGTAAGTATAAAGATTTGGTTTCGGGTGAGAGTAATGTAGTCAATAATAGTGGCAATGAATATTTTTCAAATTGTTGGAACAAACAACACACATCACCTATAGACTCGTAAGCACGGCATCGAGTAGCGTTGCAGGCGGTGATTTTAAGTTAAAATACGAAGTTATTTCGACAGAATTAGTCAGTTAAGTACCATACTCAATACATGCTTGGGCGATCATGTACCTTTCGATACATGACTGACTGGGCAGAAGATCCCCTCCACCAGTAGGTCGTTATTTCTGCGGTAGACTGCCTGCCAACCAAGGCTAAATAACTAAGTCTGTCCTGCAACCCATAGCTTGTTGAAGAAGAGATGAATTCATACCTTTCCCAAGGGTTTTTTGTGCGAAAGTGACTCTAACAAACTCGACTGGAATTCGAACTCGGCTCTCTGATTTATCATTGCGAGCCGATTTTTTTTGTATAAACATTTTTTATAGTAAGCAAAAAACCCATACATCTCGATTAAAGATAGTAGTAGTAGTAGTAGTAGTAGCAACAAAGATTTTAAAAAAATCGCTATTGATATAGAGACGACTCGAGTCTAGAAAAAGGCGATAATTTACAAATAGATTGTTGACCTTGAACAATAGTAATTGACCTATAATGTATTCTTTTAAAGTATTATTATAAAAGATTACGACATATAAATAACAGATATTATTAGTAAGTTTAATGAGAAATCGCTGGATCATTAATATCTTTTATAGACATCTTTAAAGGATTAACCAGAGATTACACATTAAAAATAAAATAGAACGAATGTTCAGATTTAAGGATTTACTGTATATGCATACGGCCCGAAATCTCGGAGCCTTTTCTGATTGTGCATTGGCGCCCTCAATCCGACAAAAGCAAATGATCTATCTCTCAGATCTATCCCATTGATTGAAAAGTGGCTTTGTCAGAGGAAGCTAGGAAACTGTCAGAAGTTCGCATCAAAAACAACAATCTTGTATTTGAGCCCTGCGTTCCTCAACAATTTTACCTCTTCTGCCTGAGCTCCTGAGTCAAAATTCGCCAATAATTGGTTTGTAAGGTTTCATGGTAGATATAGAAATAGTTTTACGCTCCGTTCAATCGGTGGCTGGGCATTACGTCATTTTTCTCTACCACCGGTAAAGCGGTGGTCAGGACTTAAAGGGTTAATTTGTGTCCTGTGAGACAAATCGTTCGAGGCATAAAAAAACAGTTCGCATAAAAACTTAATGCCTATTGATGAAACATAGGACTCCACACTTATCTATCTATCTATCTATCTATCTATCTATCTATCTATCTATCTATCTATTATAGTCTGTTAATTATCTATCTATTATAGTCTGTTATCTATCTATCTATCTATCTATCTATCTATCTATCTATCTATCTATCTATCATGTGAATGATGTATTCCAACCTCATATGAAGGACAATGTAGAATGTAGGATTAGCAATAACTCTTCTAACAAAGATGTTTTCAATAAGTATAATAGTGTTTATAATAACCCGTTAAAAATAGTGGTTACAAATACACAGAAATCAAGTATAGACAGCATGATAAGCACGAACAGAAAAATCATTTGGTACACACTACTATTTAAGCAATTGGTTAGTAGAAGTTCTTCCATTTAATTGATAAGAATTCCCAAGAAATAACCCACTCAGTAAAATATTTAACAGAAACACACTAAAACTAAGCTATAGCAGCACCGATAACCTAGAAAAAATTATAAAAATCATCATAATAAAATTTTAAAAAATATAAAAAATAAAAACGCGTGTAATGATCTTAATCCAAGGTAACTAATGTCGATAATACTAAAAATTTTAATTGCAGAAATTCTAACGATTTCCCACTGCAAAACAAATTTCTGACTAAATCTCCTGTTTATCGAAGCACTATTTCTACAATTTGGAAAAAAAATACAGGGAGTATTAAAAACACTTTTTACACTTATAAAAATAGAACATCTATTTCCAAATATTTTTGGAATTTAAAGGAGGTTAATAAAACTGTTACGGTTAAATGGAAAGTTTTAAATACTTGCTTCTTATGCTTACACGGGAAAATTAGAAAATTATTAGATTTGTTGATAAAAATTCCCTATTAAACCAAAGAAGTGAATTAACTGTTAATTGTATGCATAGGTTACCTTTCACATTATAATATCTATCTATCTATCTATCTATCTATCTATCTATCTATCTATCTATGTGTGGGAAGATGAGACAAAGCGTAAAATTTTTATGACATACACTTTTCACCACCGGATAAAATATGTATTCTCTTTGGTTCCTTCAGTTTGATAATGAAAGGAAAAAAATGTGAGAAAAATGTCTTGGGACATCTGAGGAGAAGGCGGCATCGTAGATTAAATTTATTGCCCCATCTTGTCACCTCGTGATTTAGACTTGAAGAGCGTCTATCTGTTGGCCTTTTTTGGTTTTACCTGTATCTCTATTAGAGCTGTTTGGTATTACTGGATTTTAGATCAGGATATATATATATATATATATATATATATATATATATATACTTTTGCTGATTTAAAAATAGAATAATGTTTTACATCAAACAACAAAGTTAAATTTATAGATGAAAATTCTAAGTTATTAAGATAGAGAATAAGACCAATGCTATTAGACAAAGAGATCATTGGCATTTGAAAATAAAGTCCTTCTCAGTCCGTATACAACCGCTTTCTCAGATCAGTGATTGAAAATGGCTTCGAGTGAATAAAGCATGTTGGTCTTAGCGGGGAACAAGCATCTCTGAACCTCGTAGACTGGCGCTACACAATCGCAAACAAAGAACTGTAGCAAATAACAGAAAACGCACCAGTTGATGATTTTCAACAACAGAAAAAAACTAAGATAGATTGCAATGTGACTCGAAGACAAATTAATGAAATAATCAAGATGTTAGCGTTCCACATGACTTCAAACAAAAGGGTAGGAAGGAAACTCCAATCAGTACTGGAAAGTGCGATAATATTTTGTGCACTTGAAAAACTTTTTTTTCTTGAAACATTGTTTTAATAATAAGATTTTATAAATTTCTAATGATAGTGCTTGTTAAGGCAATGAATGCCGAATGTTTCCACATAAAGAAACAGCTAATGTTACCATTACCATTACCATTACCAAATGGTTAATATTACCATTAACATTATCTTAATCTATCATCAATTCTTATCTCCATAACAAGAGTTATTCTTATCATCGTTAGCAGCATCATTGTCATTGTCAATGTCCTTTGGAATAATAATAATAATAATAATAATGATCTCTATCATTATCGCTAATGTCGCCCTCACAGACATAGTAACATCGTTATGATTGGTAATGTCAACATTATCAAAATAAACGTCTTTATATCCTTAACACAGATTAAAACCAATGTAATTAGACGAAGAATTCATTGGAATTTATACACGAAACTCAGGGTTACTTAGTTCGTAATTTTGCCGCGACAATTTGTGAGTGGTTGTAACAGTAGCACTCAATCGATTAGTTTGCTGGAGATACTGCGGATTAGGTGCAAGAAAGTTTTTAATGAGGAAATTCCTTGAGATCTTAAGGCATCATCTCCTACACACACACGCACATGTGTCTGTGTGTCCAAGACCGTTTATGAAGAGGTGCTGAAATTTTCTCAGTTTAACTAAAAAGGAATTACTGTGGTTTGATTATTTTGAAATTGGCCCGGGCCGGGAATTGTCCATCATCTTATCATATAAGGATAACATGTATATATTTATTGTAATGGTATAATTCCTTGGACACCACATAATGAAGAATGGGGGCCTGGAAAACTTAACCCTCACAGGGCATAGTGAGGGCAAGAGAGATAGGTGAGGGCCGCGAACCACTTAACTGACGAGCTTGTCTGAATGGGTGGCTGAACGAGGTACGATGCCCTTAACAAAGGGAGAAACGCGCAACATAGAACGTTGTGGAGAGCCATGGTCACCTATGTCCTTAAAGGAGGCGGTACATGTAATAATAAAAGGTAATAGTATGTAAGGAACCAGGGAGGAACGGTGGAGTAATGGATAGCGGCTCGAATTGAGGAATCGGAGAGCCGAGTTCGATTACATTAATCATGCTAATACCCTTGGGGAAGGTATTAATCCTTTTCTTCTTCCCCAGCTATGGGTAAATAGCAGGACAGACCGGGTTCTATAGCCTAGGATGGCAACTGGTTTACCGCAGAAAGAAATGACAACCTACTGCGTGAAAAAATCTGCCTTGTCAGTCGTGTATCGAAAGATACATGATCACCTAAGCGTGTATCTCGCATGGCACATAACTGATTGACTGATATAAGGAATGCACGTGTGTGCTTCCATATATTCTTATGCATCGATAGTTGGCATTTGTACTTTAAGTGAGCATAGCAATTTATTCCTGCAGAATGCTGTATGATCTTTGTCTTTTGGGAATTATCAGGAAACTTATCGAAAAATACATCTAATTGTGATTGAACCGATGCTAACTTTATGTGCATTTTCTGTGCCTTTGCGTCAAGTCTCTTGGGAGGACGAAACAGATACACTCTGGGGCGAAGTGAAACATCAAAAAGAAACCGGGTTTCTTATGGCGAACCGAATCACGATCATTCTCCTACCGAAGATCATGATTGTTTTTCTGTTGATCCTTTTATCACCATCATCTTCATTCTGATAAGTATGGGCTAATTTCTTTTTATATGGTAAAAGTGGTCTTGAACAAAAATCCAACCTTCTCTACTAAATGTCCCAAGAAATTAATTATTTCACGCAAGGCGACAATGCCACTAAGACGCAAAGGGATGACTGGGAGTGGAAGAGAATGAGAAGACTTTACTGAAGAGAAAAGACTATAAAAGGACAGATTTAGAAAGACAGAAGATGGCGATTGACGTTGGATTTAAATCGGTAACAGAGAAGCAAGAAATCGGAAGAGAGTTCCACAGGTGAGAAGTGCGAGAGAAGAAACTATTGGATTAGAACTTACGGTTGCATCTATTTCAACAGTTAAATGCTGAAACCTACTTGCCCATCTAGAAGTACGCTTAATTTCATGCGATCGAGGTACTAAGTTCATTAGAACAACTGCCATAAAAATATTAATAGAAAAGACAGAGGGAAGTTACGTCACGGCGGTGAGAAAGTGACTGAAGTCAGTAGCGATTGCATGACATACCCTTCTTTGGATTGTCTCCAGAATCACGAGATAAATAGCCGGAGGACCAGAGCAGACATGGCAGCAATATTCGATACATGGACGAACGGTAGAATTCTGTCGAGAAAAATTATCTGGTACGACACAGTGAACCAACTTTCCTTGCAGTAGCCGTAGGAATTGATTCAGTATAGTTACTCCACTTCATGTCAGTAGCACAATGAGTTGTTCTCATGATGGCTAGCATCAGTCATGCTCATAGAATGCAATAATGGTTCTCTATAATAATTAACGGATAGGAGTTTTGTTTTGGAGGCGTTAAAATTTAGAAGACATTGCTTGCCCCATTTAACAACTGATTGGAGGTAATTTTCCATAGCAGAAGCCAGTTTTACTTTGTCTAACCTATCTGAATTACTATTAACACATGAGTAAATAGTTGTGTCTCCAGTATAAATGCATATTTGGGATCGGATAACATCGAGAAGCTCGTTGATGAAGATGAGAAACAACATAGGTCCAAGAATAAATTTAGTATAGGAAATTGAAAACAGGATAGCCTATGGTAGGGATAGTTTCTCACAGTGCCGCAAGTTGCTACAAAACCAAAACATTAGGTTAAGAACTCGAATTATGTTTTTAAATAACCGCGTCATATCGAGACTTTCATTTAGAAGTCATGCATGGCATCGAACCTACTCATAAATATATAAACTGTGAACTGTATAAAAACACTTTCTCAGATCAATGATTTTAAAATGGCTTTGAGCGAATGAAGTATGTAGTTCTTAGCGAGGACCAACCTTTTCGAACCACGTACATTAGTACTACATGTAACTCGAAGATAATAAAATAATTAAGTTGTTGATGTTCCACAGTACTTCAAATAAAAGGTTAAGAAAGAAATCTGCATCGATACTGGAAAAAGCGTCTGAAGAAACTTTCTTCCTGAAATATTGTCTTAATAAATGATATTATAAATTTCTAGAGTTGTACTGGCTGTTCAGTCAATGAATGCCTAATGTTTCCAAATAAGAAAACAGCTAATGTTACCATTACCATTATCAAAAGGTTAATATTACCATTACCGTTCTTATCTCCATAAATAGAATTATTTTTGCCATCGTTAGCATCATTATTAACATTGTCACTGTTCTATGGACTAATAATAATCCCTATCATTATCGTCAATATCGATCCCAGAGACAAGGTAACGTTGTTATGAATGATAATGCTAACATTATCAAAATAATTATCTCTTCTACTGCCATTGCAGTCACTAAACAAGCCATCATTATTGACATTTTAGCATCTGCTTCATCTACATCAACATCACCACAATCACTACCATCGCCCTCCATCCTCACCCAGGCTCCGTACATCGCGAAACTTCAACAATATCATCATCACTTGGAAAATGGTTACAAACACCGACACTCCTAAGACCACCATTATTATACGTATCCTCGTTATTATTATTATTATCAGCATTATCAACGTTATTAACATCATTGACATCTTCCATTATCGCTTTTATACTGAGTGTAGATAATATTTAATTATGTTCGATGGGTATCAAATGATGGCACCAAATGAAGAATAATGGCAAATTTGTCCCTGGCACCATCGGCTAATATTTATATAAAGAACCGTTGATTTTGGCGATAGACTCTGCGAATTGGCTGAATTTAATTTAACTGAAAGCCTGATTTGGCTTCAATAGTTCGCATAAATATCTCAAAAGTACCAAACAAAGAACAACGGCCGTAGTTCAATAATTAGTATGCTATACACGCAAAACATTGGCACTGAGTTTGTGCTTTGCGTCCAGCTTTGTGTCAGAATAGTTTAAGTGTTCCTTTTATGTGACTTGTCTGTTTAGGACGTGGGCTATCATGGCTTTCCACATCTTTCTATCCGTTCTGCTTTTAGTCAATGATTGTCTCCTTACAATCACTGTCAGTGCTTGTTCTACCCTTTACACAAGCTCGTCAGGTAGCTTACTCGTTTCTCTCTGGCCTTCAGTATGCCCTGTGGATGTCAGATTCTCAAAGTCTTCTTTCCTAATTGTGTGTCTCTAAAATTGCAGCGAACCACATTCATTACCTTCGTATTTCATTGGTGAGATGTAAGTTCCACTTGAGGATTCTCTTCCCACTAACCACTGCTTTGGGGAACAGATTCCCAAGAGGATGGTTCTCCGATGACTACAGTCTTAATATCTTCAGGGTCAAACTATTTTCTCCATATATACTCATAAACTGGGCCTCTTACTCAGTATTTGAACACTGTATTGAACTGAAATATTTTTCAAGCAGTGTCAAAAATATGCATAAAAATTTTTAATGTAACAAAAATTTGGCGTCAAAGCTTTCAGTTAAAAAATGCAGAATGCAATGTACTTATAAAATCTGTGATAACTAGGTTGTAAAATCTGTACATAGTACATCGATTTTCATGAGCGGTATTAAAAATCTAGAATTTTTTTTTTTGTTTGCGGACATAGTTACCAGTTCAAGTAACCAGTATTTTAGATCAAATCTAAACCATAATATCGAAATTTGTCTTTATCGATAGACCACCTTCCATTTTACCTTGGGCTAGACCAAACTAATCTTGATAAATGCTTATAAACTTTCTTTGTACATCTGTACATCTGCTAATCAAAAATATAATCTAAGATCTGAATTAAAAGATTATTCCAATTAGATTGACGAAGATCAAAACGCGTTAACTTGATACATGTAATAAAGGTAATAAAAGATAAAGATAATAAATTAATGACAGCAAAATTAATTAGTAAAGGTGATGATCATCATTATCATCATTAGAATTTATTGATTGCATCAGACAATTTCATTCCAGTATGCAATAAGAATTAGACGTGTTATCTCCCCTTCCATCGTATCCTATACGTTTGTCAGGTTGTGCTTTGCTGAATGTCTGGGTTCAATGGGCGATCAATGCAAGCGTATCCATGTTTAGGTGTCTCTTGTATAGGAATAAAGTGTTGGTGTCGACACCGGAGTTTGAACACATATCACCAGAGAGCAGACATAGGCGATCCCAATTTGAATAAGTTAATCACGTGATAGTAAAGGAAATGTATATATCGGAATTAGCACCAGTATTGTTCAACGGCGTTACTATAGTTGTATCTGCGATTACAAAGTTTCTACTACAACGAGCATTACGAAAGTGACAGCGAGTATTTGCTGACATCACAAAAGTCTTCATAACCAAAAACAAAGATAATGCCGTGTCCACAGCAGAAACTAGTCTTCTGGTTGTTTTTGGCTGAAAGTCTTTTTTGAATGCGCGACCAATTGAACCTTGTTTATGCCTTGGGGTCGCTACTGGAAACAAAGATAATCTAGTTAAATTAAAAAAAAAGGGCTGTTGAAAAAAATCTTTTATATACCAGAAATATGAATCAAGTTCTTCGTCAAGACAATACGGAGAAAATAGCGAAACGAAAACTAATAAATTTTTCAAGACACCCTCCCTTAACCGTATCATCATCATCATCATCATCATCATCATATTGCAAGCATAAATTAATACGTTTCTGTTTGCAAACCAGAAATGTATTAATTTATGCGTAACATGTCTTGGAAAAGCAGACCTGGTGGAAACCATCCCACCCCCAATCAAGCCACAACCCATGTCCTCCAATTTGAAGGCTCGTATTGGTCACGGACTCGTTGGCGTTGATTATATCGAGAAGAATCATCCAAACTGGCTGTTGACTGAGAGTGCACAATAAGAATTAGACGAGTTATCTTCCCTAGACATGGGTATCGGAACGGAAACAATTTATAGATTAATTAAAGATTTCAGTCCGAAATTCCCTTTAGGTTAACTAGATCGACAGACACCTGATGGAGTTCAGAGTTCACAACGGCCCAAATCTTGTGATAACAAAATCAAAGCAATAATTCTCATGTAAATGTGAACAATGATAATTCCTCATCACAGCAGTACAGACAGAAATTATATATATATATATATATATATATATATATATATATATATATAAACCCTTATATAATATTATATTATTATAAGCTTTCACGCTAAACTTTTCCCTGCCAGTTCAAGAAAGACATTTGGGTCACTAACACACAAAGAAGAGAATGTCTTATATCGAGAATATTTAACATCGAAAAACATAAGGAAAAAATTAATTATTTTTAATAATATGTAGAAATCTCCACCCTTTACCTGAAGACGGTCACGAGACCGGAAACACGTAGTAAAATTATGGAAAATAAAGCATAATAACAATAACGCCAAAGACGTTTGCTGTTTCTCTCTTCTTTTTAATATACACACTTTCCTCTCGTTGGAACTACTATAACCTCTTCCTTATATATTGTGACGCAGCCCCGATTTCATTAACCACATAGACGTTAGGGTAAAAAGCGCCCCAAAGTAAAATCTTAAATTCTAGTCGAAAATTAGTTAGATATAAAAGAAAAATAAATAAATAAAAATAGAAATTTAATCCAATGCTTTCCACTTGCGAGCGAATATATATTCTATGATCAGCCATACCCTCCTCTTCTCTTCATAAATTCTTTCCCTCTTTATCTACTCTTCCACCCACAAGCCAAGGGCCCGTGAACTTTGAAGTGACCCGACGCGAGAATGACCTGGTTCCAAAATTTCGCAGCTATCAGGTGGTTGACCAGAAGTGAATTCCAGGCACCATCAGGGTCTCCTGCTGCGATTCACGTGATCAGAACATACTAAGCGTGTATTGAACTTTTGGCCATCACACAACTACTGCGTGATTTGCGCCCCATCATCCTGCGTACCCGGTCAAGGACGAAGGGAACCCACGTGACTGTCTTTGGGGACAGCAAAAATCTAAAAAAGGATTTTGAGTTTCCCTCTGACCAGCGGCAGTTGAACGTCGCTGGGCAAAATCGTCAGACTGCCCACTGAGATGGAGAAGACAGCAAAGTCTGCCGACTAGGGATGAAAGGACTGCTATGAAACTGAATCAACCCAACGAAACGACTGCACGAGATGCTGTGGACCATCGAAAACTTGTGAAAGAAAAGGAATCCAGGAAAATTGCCGGCCGGCCAAAATAATGTTGTAGCATAAGAACTCTCGCTTCGGCGAATCAGAACTTTGTGTGAAAATATCAACTGGACTGAAAGATAAGTTGATTCTCTTGGTGTGATCTGTTTTTATATATGTATGTATTCGCTCGCGCCTTCTGTTCTTTAATGATCTCCTTCCCCTTTGTTAAATGAATGTTCTTTTTTTTTCTCTCTTTATTTCTTTATATATATTTATAAATAAATGTTATATTTTGAAATCCATCGTCTTGTGTCTGTTCTTCGTTGATTCCCTTGTGTCGCTTCCATTTCTGAGTGAAGACGTTGAAAAGATCCCACGTTTTCCTTCTTTTTTAAACCCGTTGTTCATCTATATGCTACAAGTTCGTAACAATATATATATATATATATATATATATATAAAAGGAAGAGATTATAGTAGTTCCAACGAGAGAAATGAGTGTATATATATATATATATATATATATATATATATATATATATATATATATAAATATAAAAGTAAACATAGAAGTCAACATTAGAGGCGACAGTCTGTTTCATGCTATATGCAATATTCAGGTCACATATGCTGTTATTTTTCTCGGCTATTTATATATATACGGGTTAGTGGTGCATTGTGGGTATTCTATTATGGCGGTTATTTTACCGGAAGTCGTTTGTTTATTTATTTGGGTCTAATTATATTGCTCGTTTTTATTTTTGTTTCTTATTTTATTTATTTATTAATGTAGTAAAAATTTGTTTATATCTCTTATTTAACAGTTTTGTTTTGGTTTGAGAATTTAATTAAAGCTATTTGTTCAATTTTGGGGTTGGTTGTTGCAGTTCATTCTAACTATTATTTTGGCGGGAACAGTTTTTGATTTGGGATTTGTTTGTCTATTTATTTACTTGGATGAATTTAGGTCAATTTATTTTACTTGTATATTTTCTTTTTTCGGTTTTCGGTTTTAAGCAACATAGTATTTATTTATCTTTTATTTCTATTTTTTATTTTTTATTAGTGTATTTATTTGTTTTTATTTTATTTTTTCCGTTTTTCATTTTTTAGGTTACGTAGTAAAAATTTATTTTCATGCCTGCATTTTGAGATGAGCTCGGATCTTTTATTTAATAATTTATTTTGGTCGGGGAAAGTAATGATAGCTATTTTTTCCTCCAAGCAAAGTTTGCAAGTTTTTGATTGGTTGTTGTAGGCTGATGATTTTCCTTATCTTCCAAGATATTTTTGGTGTGATGTGCGTTTTGTTTTTAATTTCCCAGATATACTTAGAAAGCATTGTACTGTTCGCATATTTACTATTTGTGAAATATTGTGAATATACTCTTCAAACTCTTACACAAACACTTCCCAGAATCAAGCACCTTACACAAGATATTCAACAAAAACACAGTAAAAATCAGCTACAGATGCACCGAGAGCATGGCACAAATAATAAAAAAAAGCACAATAGGAAAATTATCAACAAACCACACGAACAAATTAAACCCCACGTGCAACTGCAGAATAAAGAACGAATGTCCCTTAAAACGGAAATTGTTTACAAAACAACGTAATATACCAGGCCACGATAAAATCACCAGATAATGAAGAAAAAGTATACATAGGAGTAATGAAGGACCCTGGAAGCAAAAGAAATTATACACACAAAACATCTTTCACAATATACAAGTAAAATAAATTGACCTAAATTCATCCAAGTAAATAAATAGACAAACCAACCCCAAATCAAAAACTGTTCCCGCCAAAATAATAGTTAGAATGAACTGCAACAACCAACCCCAAAATTGAACAAATAGCTTTAATTAAATTCTCAAACCAAAACAAAACTGTTAAATAAGTGATATAAACAATTTTTTACTACATCAATAAATAAATAAAATAAGAAACAAAAATAAAAAGGAGCAATATAATTTGACCCAAATAACGACTTCCGGTAAAATAACCGCCATAATAGAATACCCACAATGCACCATTAACCCGTATATATATAAATAGCCGAGAAAAATAACAGCATATGTGGCCTGACGATTGCATATAGCATGAAACAGACTGCGCTTCTAAGTGTTGACTTCTATGTTCACTTTTATATTTACACACGCTCTATCTCTGATATTGAGCACTTTATTCCATAAATATAGCACACCTTAAGACTATATTTCTTTATATATATATATATATATATATATATATTAGAATGGATTTTTTATTAACCCTACAGATTTTTTTTTTACTTGAAACGTTATTTTTAGTAGATGATTGTATTTGAGTAGGCGCTTCAATACCACTATCTACTAATAAAACACCTATAAATAAATATACTGTTTAATAAACGGTATATTTGGGCAGCAACTTTTTTTTCAAAGATGTTTCATTGAATCTGATAAACAAAGAAAATTTGATGATTTTTTTTAGTGTTCCTAGTACTCTTAAATGTTTCCGTTTGCTGCTGGGGGGGGGGTGTTAAGGGATTTTCTATTGTCCCGAGTGCTTTTATCACTTCTTTAGACATTTTCAAAGATTTGTTCTTAATTTCTTTCACAATTTTCTTTTAAAATGTAATTGTTTGATGTATATTGTGTGATAGTAGCATTTATTCCGAGCCCCACAAAAGCCCCCCCCCCGCCCCGCGTTGCTGGAATTCAATTTGGCGTCATTCTGGTTTATAAAATCCTTTAGCACATTGTTTCCGTTGTTAAATAAAGTAAGATTAATACTGGGTGTCTCATGTTATATATACATATATTTATGTATATATAAATAAAAAGAAAGAACAGTAAGATATATAATCCGGTGTTCTTATAGATATTTTTATTTTTACAAAATAGTGCTAAATTTACAGAGCATTAATATTAAACCATATTTTAATCAATTAATTTATAATATATATATATATATATATATATATATATATATGTAAATATATATATATATATATATATATATATATATATATATATATATATATATATATATATATATATATATATATTAACCACTAATATTATCATTATAACCATGGAATATTAGTGTTTAAGCCTTATATATATATATATATATATATATATATATATATATATATATATATATAAAGAATTTTAATCACGTTAAATCCTAAAAATCTGTAAATAGAGGCTTTGTCTGTTAGGACTTAACGTTTTCCGTTTTAAATTGTATTCCACCTTCATTAAAATCAGATAATGTTTTATGTTTTATTTTAATCTATTTTGTTTTATCTTATTTTATTGCAATATATAATCCCTTGATCCACCTCTGTTGAAAGAGACCCAAACCAGTCAGCTGTGTTTGTTTTATTTTTTCGCTTTTCTTTTTAATCATGAAACGTAAAATAAGTCTAACCCTTTTATTACTATATATATATATATATATATATATATATATATATATATATATATATATATATATATATATACGTGTATTAAAATGATTATTATAATAACATCTGGTAAATGATAGATAATAGAATGTCAGTAATACATAATAATACACCTATAATAAAAAATAAATATGATAAAATCATCAAATATATATAAGACCGATTTGATATTGTTTCTAAGGCACTTTAGCTTCCGCAAAAAACTCCTATTCATCAATTATTCACATGATTAAAAAGAAAAACAAAACAGACCAAATATTTATTTTGTTTGTCTTTCAGGTGTAATCACTTGTTTAGCTTTTAGTCTTTTAGTCTTATTTATTATTAAATTGTTAAGAGCGAATTTCGATTGTATCAAAATCAAAGAATTATGAGGAAAAACGAATCAGAGGTCCTCCCATACGTAAACCCATGAATATATTCGCTTATAAATATTTGATATTCAATATCTCGCAGGAACACAATTTCCGTTTACGATATCACAATTTTGGAATAATGTCTAATCTACACACTTTAGCGCACGAACTACAGTTTGGGATTTACATGTATCATTATATTCGCTTTTACAATGGTATATGATAGTGTTTATACATCACATCCTGTATTTACTTATAAGCAGAACATGAATAACGTATTTTCTATATAGATGCGAAATTCATTGTAAACATTATACTCGTAGTGTTTTCAAACCGTATGCAACTATTTTGAACAGTTTTGTAACTTGTCTCCCATTCAGAGAGGATCATGCGTGAACAGACACTCTCCCATGAGGTTATTCAGTCGATTTGCATGTGCACCGTGTGCGAAGATTCTTCGTGACTCATCGCGCCACATAAGTCTCTCAGCCCATTTCCAGCTTTGTCTCTCTAAGACTTTTGAGTTTTTCCAAAGTTTAAATCACTGTGGCAGAGATTAAGGAAAACGTTTTGAGGAAGCTGACAGCAATCTTAAAAGCGGATATAGAGACTGCTTTGAAAAGTGGAAATGAATCCTGTGATTTGAAGTGGACTAAGGCCTGCTGGCACTTGTTAATCCCCGTTTCCGCTAATATTAGATCGCTGGATTATTTTAGATAGACCAAGGATATACACGATGGGATAATGACATTATCCAACCAAAGAGATACACGATGGGATAATGACAATTCTAGGTTTCATAAAATCTGATGATTGGTAAAGTGATCTAAATTTAACCATGTATTTGTAGCTATAGGAGGAAAAATTAGAATTTGAAATACAAAATCTGTATTACCGTAATTC
Source organism: Acanthosepion pharaonis (assembly GCA_903632075.3). Lineage (NCBI taxonomy): Eukaryota > Metazoa > Mollusca > Cephalopoda > Sepiida > Sepiidae > Acanthosepion > Acanthosepion pharaonis. The sequence continues at coordinate 3,486,441 of CAHIKZ030005388.1, read as the reverse complement.
CCCAGGTATAATACGCCTTCATCCATAATACGCACCCCTAAAATTTTGCTGAAAGTGCGGGAAAATGTTTCTACTCACGCATAATACGCGTCCCTTATTTGGTAATCAAACCATATAAATTGTATCTCTCCAATTTCATTACAACCAACGTTTCCTACTCTTATTAAAAAATGGTTTTAAACATAGAATAATACTATTCTAATTTAGTTTTTATGATAATTCTTATTTTATTTTACATTTGTAAGTATTGTTAGGTACATATGATTGTATTTGACATCCTTATGGGGTTGCAGTCACCGAATGTTAGTGTCAAATTGTCGTATGTTTGTCGTGAGTAGTGATTTCGCAACTGAAATCGACCTATGAAACGGCAATTTTTTAAAGAATTTTTTATAGCGGTACATAATAGGCATCCCTAATTTTGCTTATTATTTTTTTTAGAAAAATGCGTATTATACATGAGGAATTACGGTAGTTAATTTCTGATTCCAGTCTGTATTTCTTCTATTTAAAATATCATAAAAAAGTGATTTCCTGTGATCGGGAATTAAAAGATTATGATTAATGCGAGACCCTGCTGAAAAGTTTGCAGCCTGACTCGCTAGATAATCTATAAAATGCCTAATTCGAGGTGAGGAGTGGTGGAATTATATCCTGACGTCCACCTGTTTATACTAATCAATAACCAAGATTAAAAACAGAGGAGGGGACGAAATCGCATTGGAATAGCGAAAGATGCCTTCCAAAAGGTCAGCAAAGTATTAAGAAACAGGAAAATTTCATTAGAAACAAAAATAAGAGTGCTAGATTTTTATGTAATATCAGTCCTTCTATATGCCAACGAATGTTTGAAAATCTCCTCGCAGCTGAAGAAGGCAACAGAAATTTGGTTCTACATAGGATACCGAGAATACTATAGACTGAACGTCTAAGTAACAAGGAAGATTTAAGGAAAACAGAAACAAAAATATGCTTATAGTTAGAATCAGATTTTGACAGTAAAAATGTCTAGGAGACATAATGAGGAAAGAGGGGTTGGAGAATTTAACACTCACAGGACATAGTGAAAGCAAGAGGGAGAGAAGGGAACATCGCGTAACCTACTTGTATAAATGAATGGCAGAGCAGGGACTGGGAGTGATAGTCAAAAGTCAAACCTTAGTAAAAGTTACAAAGATAAGAAGTTGTGGAACGCCGTGATCAACCACCTTCTGAAGGGATAGAAAAATATAGAAGAGGAAGAATAAAACGAGAATTTGCCAGCAAAGACTACAGCGCGTGTTTAGATCAAAGATTATGTAAAAGAACAAACGTACAAATCTTCAGATAGGATTTCATATATTTCAATAAATAACATAGCGACGCATTACTGTAAGTGGATGGGGAATGTTGCTTGTTAAAGTATCCAAGTAGAAGAGGAGACCACAGAAGTGCTGTGGTTCAACTACCGACGCTATATTGCTGCTAAGAGTCTCTGATTCCATGATTGGTTTACTTTCATTATAATTCAAGTAGCCAAGCAGAGCATGATACGTTTCTGTCATCCTCAAAGAGTTTTTCTAATGGAAACGTCAGGCGACACTTTTTCTTCTTAGAAGGCGCGGGGAACTTAGGACATTTCGACAAATTCATTCAATTGATTCATTCTTTTTTTTAAAGCCAGAATTTCTTGTGTCACTATTTTTAAATATTATTTTTTCGAACGAATAAAACTGTTTGAACCTAATTCTTAAATAAAGTCCTATTCCTAATATAACATTTATATAAACATCTCAGGTTCATATTATAACCACATAAAAACAAACCTTTTCAGAAAATGGTAGATTCTAGCCCACCACAACTTCCTGTCGTTAGTTGCGTTTAGTAACTTTTTAAACTCTTTAACATACCATTTTTGTCTTTGTTCTGCTATACATTCACGCAGATTTATTAAGTAGGTTACTTTCTCTGTTTCTCTTACCTTCAATATGTCTTGTGAGTGTTAAATTTCCTAGGCGCTCTTTCTTCATTATGTGTCCTATCCATCTTTGGTTCTGCCTTGCCGAGCAGTGAAATAGGTTTATTATTTTCTTGTATCGGTGTTCAAGCCCAAATAAAAGAAACGACTTTGTACGCTTATTTTCAAAGAAAGTAGGTTTTCTCATTTTGAAAGATAGACACAACAAAATGTTCCTAGCCGATCTATTGCGTTGAATTTAGATCAGCCTAAAGTGAAAGTGTGCCTTCATCACTAAGAATTCTTCGGATTTTCACCTGTCTATTTGCGACGCTAAACTTAACTTCGTCTGACAAAGAGTTTCACTGTTGAATCAGTTTATGAGAATCGAACTCAGAACTCTATCGAATTGTTTTACAATAAGCTCTTTTCTGATTGTAAGAATAGGTTGATTTGTATTTCTGATTTCCTTCCTCGTTGTTCATATATCGTCAATGGTATTATGATTATTCGTTGGAACACACGTCTCTGTCGTTTCAACTTTTTTTTATTTCTTAGAAAATGGTATGAACCTTTAAAATTATTTTATGAATTCTGTTATTGATGGCAATTTTATGCTTAATAGAATTGCTTTTGTGTTTTCTTGCTTGACATTACATAAAATACTTCTCTAATTCCATACGTTTTTGAAAGACATCATATATATATATATATATATATATATATATATTAAGAAATGGACAAGGTCCGACAATTTATTCATTAAAGACATTTTTATGTTTAACGTTGTTTTTTATATAGATACAAGTATTTAAGTAAATGCCCTGTTTATGATAAACAGTATTAAATAACATTTACCGGCCTGAATGTCCTAAATTTTCATAGAAAATATTCGTTCTTTGACAGGATTCGAACCACGCATCCTATAAATGACCGTCATTTATGCAGGTTCGAATCTTAAAGAACGATTCTTTGTGAAAAATCGGTAACATTCACGTCAATACTGTTTATCATAAACAGAGCATTTACTTAAATACTTGTATCTATATAAAAACAAAAACAACGTTAAACATAAAAATATATATATATATATATATATATATATATATATATATATATATATATATATATATATATATATATATATATATATATATATATATATATATATATATATATATATATATATATATATATATATATATATATTATATAAAAAATTCATACAAAAAGTAGCTTAGTAAAGTTAATGATATAAAATGGCGAAATCTCTTTGTAAACAAAATTTTAAAGTTGCATTAACTTCCGAACTACTCGATGAATGTTATGATCCTTGTTTTTAATAACTACAAGTTGTATAAGTTCTTTTTTTTAATCTGCAAGTACTTTCAACTGTACATTCAGTCATCCTCAGGCATGAAAATTATTTCGTTTTTAGTAAAATCCAGGTAGCATTAAAAGACGAAAAATTAAATGTGAATCGAAATATATTTTTTTTTTGAAATGTGTTATTGTTAAAAGATAAAACTTTTTGGATCGTGCAGCCGCTTTTTTATCATTAACTTTACTTTTTGTATGAATGATTCATTGTAATATAAATTGAACTGCACCACATATTTCATATATATATATATATATATATATATATATATATATATATATATATATATATATTATATATCCATAATGTTCATCATCATTAACATAATCATTGTTTTCCTACAAGTTGTAGCTTAATAATGCCATCTTTTTAATTTTCATCCTTATCATTATATCAGTGTTTATGTTGAAAATATTGGTCCCTTTTCCTAATCTTTACTCGTTTGTTATTCTTTTGTAGTTGCGTTCTCATGCATAGCTCATAATTTCTGACTAGTACTTTCCCAAAGGTCATGGAATAACTGAAGTGTCGTAAGTTTGATCAAAACGATTTGGAGATCTTTTAGCCCCTAGGTAATTTTATCTTATATTTTATAATATCCATCAGGTGAAGAAGACGAAAAAAAATGGTAAAACAAATAAAATCGGCCGCTAGAAAAGCCAAAAGGAGAAGAATATAATCTCCGCCATATTTTTTTTTCTCTTGACTTTTTCTTTCTTTTTTTTCTTCTGTCACGAACGAACGAGGAAAAAAAGAAAAAAAAAAAAAGGAAAAGGAAAAGACAAGGAAAGAAAAGAAGACATGAAAAACAAACTGGGAGTGAAGGACAAAATTAAAATATACACGAAGAAAGTCGGCGGCTCAACTCCGAAATTTTTCCCAGTTGTGCCCGAAAAAATAATCGTGACAAATAGATTGGACCGCGCATGCGCTGTCTTGATAACTCCGTTGCCAGGGTCTTCGTTATTGATTTTGATCTCGTCTTCAGAAATTAGTCACCCTCGGGAAAAAAGTATGTTTTATTTTCTACTGAGATAAATGAGAAATGTTCATTGTGACGTTGATCTTTTATTTCCCTGTGTACATTTTGCGCTCAGTAATAAAAAAAGGTTTGGCAACACACATACACACCCACACACACACACTGTAATATATATGAGAATACGTCTATTTGCATAGCTATATTAGGCATTGCATGATATACATTAGGTGGTGCAAAAATTTCCAGCAAAACCAGGCTTAGGACCATATCAAGTTAAAACACCGGTTCTCATATGATCAGCAAAGTTAAGCAAAGTCGAGCTTGTTCAGTGCCAAGTTGGGTCACGGTTTGAGAATGCCAGGAACGGTAAGCTTAGATATTCAGGTGGTTTAATGGATAACAACTCGTTATATTTACTTGCGCGCAAATATCATTGGGAAAGGTGTGAATCAATCTGTTTCCCCTAAGCTATGGGTTAAGTAGTAGGATTTGTATCAGTAAATCATTATTATCTCTCCACCAAATTCTTAAAATATAAAAATATTTTCTAACTTTAAATAACCAGCAAAAGCTTGATAAGCCGCAAATGAATCCAGCAAAATCCGGTTGGTAACTGTGTATTCAGTCACTAATTATCAAATTAAGGACTTTGGCGTAGCAAACAGAGACAAAAAAGTATAAAAAAGCAAGTAGCTACACACACACACACACACACACATATATATATATATATATATATATATATATGAAAATGGGTAAATGTATAGCCGAAAGCGCTCGGAAAAATAAAGCATTTGGACACGTTTTGTATAATTTATCTACTGAAAAACATTGTAAGATCATATGAGAAATTATATAAAAACTTCATCAAATCACCTTGTACATGATATTGAATGAAACTTGCAGGAAAGAAGGTCTCTACACAATATATATATATATATATATATATAAATTATATTTAAAATATGGTTATTTTCGCATAACCATGTTTCATATATATTTATATACATATATATATATATATATATATATATATATACATACGTATTTAGCGTATACTAAGAAGCGCACTGCATCAAAGTACTGAAATGTGAAGTTATAGAGAGCTGTTTGCCAAATCATACGAATCCCAGTCAGGAGATATAAGCAATCTCGAATCCCAGTCATATAATATAAACTTACACTTATCATTTACATGTAATAAATAATGTATATCATATATATATATATATATATATATATATATATATATATATATATATATATATATATATATATATATATTCTTCTGACTACCGAAAGTAAAAACACCTGACACCATTTCTGTGCACAAACGTATTGCATTTATTGTAGTCCCTGTTTTACTAAATTAAGTAATGTCATTTACTGTAATAATACAAATGGATAATCGATAATATAGTCATACAATAATAGCGGACAGTAGGAGTGACGATGCTAAAGCTACGCCCTATTTGCGATCTTGAACACAGCCGTGAAACATCAGCTAAGAGTTGGATGTAAACACGTTGTGCGATGCCTTTTGGCGTGTGGTGTACGAGTTGCTTCCGATGTGATTTGGTATAATATTGTGTTAAATTATTGAAAATATTATTAATAGTAGCCACAAACATTTAATAATGGGTCCAAAATGTAATAATTTGTGACAGAAAGAAAAAAAGGAACCGGAGAGTCGGCGACTTGAATTTGCTATACTGTAAGCTATTAAATCCACACATATTTGTTTCCCCAAAACGACCCAACTAATCATAGGGTATGTTTTACCACTTTTAGATTCTTAGCACACGGGAGATACTATCTATGTATCTTTCTATTTATCTCAGTCTGTTCATATCTATCTATCTATCTATCTATCTATCTATCTATCTATCTATCTATCTATCTCAGCCTGTTCATATCTATCTATCTATCTATCTATCTATCTATCTATCTATCTATCTATCTATCTAGCCTGTTCATATCTATCTATCTCCTATCTGTCTATCTATCTATCTCTCAGCCTGTTCTATCTATCTATCTATCTATCTATCTATCTATCTATCCTCTTCTATCTATCTATCTATCTATCTATCTATCTATCTATCTATCTATCTATCTATCTATCTATCTATCTAGTGATTTAGCGTAACGTGATAGTACGCAGGCCTAGTCTTGTAAAACAATTCGCTAGAGTTCTCAGTTCGATCCTCATTAACAACTACACTAACGAAGCTCTTTGTCAGACGAAGCTAAACTCAGCGTCTCAAATCGACAGATGAAACTCCTAAAAATTGTTATTCGTGAATGCATTATTTCAGCTTTAGCTGATCTTAATTCGACACAATAAATCGGCTAGGAATATTCTGTTGCGTTCAAAGTCCCCTCTTTTTATTTGGGCTTGACCACCGAAAGAAAGAAAGTAATAAGCGTATTTCACTGCTATGGACTGAGTCAACCACGCAAAGAAACTGTCTAGAATTTCTTTATCTTCTCTTCACTTCAACAGTGTTCCGATAATAGTACATTTTAGAGTTTAATTGGGAAAATTCGCAAAAGGGAATTTGGTCTCTTCATGAACTTTCTCTTGAGAACCGAACACGACATTCGAACATCTGCTGCAGTCATTAAACCAGGAAAGGCTACGTTCCATTTTTACGTCGCATTGTTACAGGTGATGGAAAGTTGTGCGTGTCAAAAGTTGATGAAAACGACAGTTCTTGTCAGAAAATAAGAAACCATTGTCAGTGCCAAAAAAACAGGACTCCATCTACTGAAGTTTTAGCTTGAGTTTGGTGGAATATAAAGTGTGTTGTCTATTATGATCAAATGGAATATGGAAGGACCAACAATGCAGACATTTATTGTTATCATCTTGATCCGTTAAACGAAGCATTACGCAGAAAGTGTCCTGCTTTTGGAACAGAAATGTTATCTTCCAGTATGTTAATACAAGTGGATTTTATGCAAAACACACAGAGGAAAAAATGAGATCGTTACGATTGAAGGTTCTTTCGCTTTCTCAATACTCATCAGATTCAGCACCTACAGATTTTTATTTGTTTAGATTACTAGAATATTTCGTAAGTGGCAGAAGATTCAAAAACAAAGAAGTTGAAAACAGTCTTCTATTGTATTTATCTGGGAAAAATCTAGAATTCTTTAAATGTGGAACAGAAAATTGGCTTTCAATAGTAAATAATATTTAAATAAATTTTTGCTTTTACATTGTTTCTGGTAAGACGTAATTAATTTTCGAAAAGCCTAATATTTAAATAAATTTACATTACAATTATTTTTGCACTCTTTCTGGTAAGACGTAATTAATTTTCGAAAAGCCTAATATTTAAATAAATTTAACAGAATTATTTTGTATTTTGTATTATTTCTGGTAAGATGTAAATACTTTCTAGGCAGCCTAATATTTAAATAAATTCAAATTGAATTTGTTTTTATGTCGTTTCTATTCAAACGTATTTACCCTAATAGATGATAACTCTCTTATCTTAGAACGTTGAATTTTAATTTAGTCGGGAGACACAGTCGTGTACTCAATTCAAATTATCTCTTCTGAAGCAATCTTCAAGAAAAACTTGTATCTTAATTATTCAATTATAATACGAACTTTTCCCACATTTTTGTTATTAGTTGATATGAGCCGAATAAAATTTTAGGAAATGTTAAGTATATGATAAATGTAGCTATTATAAATTCTAAATAAATGTTTTTTTCTCCCCAGAATTTCATAGGCAAACTAAATGGGGGCGTATTATACACAGGTGTATATTGTAAACGAATAATTACAGTAATCATTGTGCTGTTGCTAAGCAACGAATTTATTGCTAGCAATGTCTTCGGGATATGTTTTACTCATTTTAATCGTGTCAGGTGACAATAGGCAAATTTTGGAAGGTACAAAAGGCATCAGGTAATTATCGTTGTCACTAAAGTAGTCGTAGTCTGGAATGGTGTTTCTGACGCTGCTGACCACGGCTTGAATGGTGATTTGGACGACGCGACTGGAGAAAGTCTTGCGAGGCAATCGTCTTTCTCATCAGGATCTAAACCGATTCTTTGTGCATCAGCTCAAGATGAAGATTAGAACTGATAGAAAGCGCTTGCATTCGAAAGTCTTCAGCGAAAGGTGGGTGACTGAGGCGAGCTTGGTTCGTTTGAACGGGGCTAGTCTTGATTTTCTCTTTTAGGTCAACCTACATCAGAGTGGTTTCCTGCGGAATTCTCTCCTTGGTTAGGTTAGACATGCTTTTGTGTACCTAGTTAATGTGAGTAAGTGTTGTTCCTGACCTGCCTTCGGCTAACTCTTTGGTTATGATCCAATTCGAGATCCCCAACCTCCCCAGTTTGTTTTGCCCCCCACTTTCATCTCGACTGGGTCAGCTTTTATATTTACCATGTTCATCTATATTTTCTCCATTTCCCACTCCCTTAGCAAGAGAGCCTCTTGATTTTATCCAATGGGCAGAATACAGCGGCTTCTCTGTTTTGAGGGTTCGACGGGCCCTACTAATATTGGTTATGATTAGTTTAATTTGTGTTCATGTTTAATTTGTTTTTTGGGTTCATTCCCTCTCCTCTCATTTTTCATCATAGAATTTTATATATTATAATTTATTATCATTAAAATTTTATGGCGTGTGGCGCGTTTTGTGCCCCCCCCCTTTGAGAGGATGCGTTATTATAGTGTATGGAGGATTGATTGAGGACGGACGAGTTTTTGTGGGGAATGGGCAAATTGTAATGAGTGAATGGGTGGTGAATCGGATTAGCTAGGTATAGGATAGTTAAGTGTCTACCAGCCTCAACCCCTCCCCCTTTTCGGCCTTGTGCCATAATTGTGTATTTTTATACACAATAAATAACAAAGTAGTCGTAGTCTGTTAGATTTGCTCACTGGTCAGAACTTCGTTTAAAGGTGCCAGGATGTTCACGATAATAGTTTTGCAAAAATAGCAAAATCATTAACTACATCTGTTTGCAAAGTAAATTAAGAAAGGAATTAATATCTGATATCTTATTGAAATAACAAGATTAAACCGTATTTCGAAATATTAATTAAACTTCTAAATAAATCAAATATCTAGATGATATATGGATACTTCAGTTCGACATAAAATAACTTGGAGACATACGATTATTTAAGTTTTTTTTTACGTGATCAAACGCACAAATATACTTTCAGTGTGTCAACATTTATAAGAAGCTTGTCTTAATAAATACTGTTGGCGTTTATTGCTTGTCGACAATAATTTCATTTAATACCAACCCATAAACAGTTCTAAACGTAGCTAAATGTCAGTATAATTTATTGTTTTAGGTTATGTTGCCAGTGGCGCATGAGTTCTTTTTTAATTTATCGGGAGTTTATGATAAATGTGACATCGAATTAGTTTTATTTGCTAATTATTCAAATACCTGCCGATGTCAGCGAACATTTTCGGAATTGAAAGCATTTATTTCCTCTCCAGTTTGAACTTTTTAATTTTTTTTCCGTTGATGCTTCCTTTGATGTTTAAGAAACGTAAACAATCAAACTTTTGTATTCTCGTCCCTTTTCTTTCTGTTTTGATTCTCTTTTTAAAATAATTTTATTTCGTCGCCATTTTATTGGTTTCTTTTCTTCGTAACGCTGAACATTTTAAAACAAAATAATATTCTTATTAAAATAACTTCACAGATGTTCAAGACAAATTAATGACTGGACCGAACGAATCGCTACAAAATGCTCGCCTCAAAAAACAATGGTGGTAAAAAAAAAAAAATCAATATTAAATGTTAATTTAAACAATGATGATAACAGCGATATAAATACAATAACAACAGAAATAAAACTATAACAGCACCATCACAAACAACAACAACAATAATAATAATAATAATAGTGATGATGATGATGATAACCTAACTTAGAATAGAAGACATATCGACTTATCTGAACAAGAAAATTTTTCGGATATTGGCATTCTCTGATCAATAAGACTCAGAGTAAAAATGCGGCGAATAAGATGTTAGGCAAAAAACTCGAATTTGCAAGGTGAGGGGGGTGGTTAAAAGTGTAATGACATGAAAGAGATATATGTAGGTATCACTGGTAATGGTAACATTAGCCATTTCCCTATAAGGAAAAGTTTGGTTTTTATTGATCGAGCAACCATTACTGTTTTCGGTTGAAATTTAAAAAAAAATCTTTTTTTTTTAAAAACCTTTTTTTTTTTCGAAAACAGGTTCCTTAAGTTCAGTAGCTGTTATCGTTCTTTCCAGTATTGATTATAAGTGGGGGAAGCTCCTTTCCAGTTCTGCTGGGGATTTTCCTTCCGAAGCTTCCATTTGAGGAGGTGTGGAATGTTAGCAACATGATTATGTCATTATTTCCTCCTCGTGTTAAATTTATTTTATTTTTTGTTGCTGTTGGTAGTCCTCAAATGATGTGGTTTCTGTTATTTGGAACAGTTCTTTGTGATTCTGTAGCCCCAGTCCCCAATATCCAAAGAAGGATGATCGTTGCCAAGCTCTTCAGGTTTTACTTGCTCAAAGTTTTTCACCATTGATCTTAGGAAATAGCTGTATACAACAGACAGAGTTTTTTTTTTATCTGACAAGGCAAATTAAGAACATAACTTCAGTTTTTAGGTTTATGTTTTGGTCTCATAGCTGTTTTGAGCAAAACTACCTCTGCCACAAGCTATTCTGTGTTCAGTTTATTTTCCTCCTATGCTTAATCTTTTATAGCTGATCCATACATCGAGATATCTGAAGTGTTAAATATTTACTAATTCCACATCCTGAATTTTTATGATGGATTCTGGTTATGTGCTATCACTGCTTTCATTCCAGTTCCAGATCATAGTTTTTATTTTGGAAAAGTTAATCTTGACTCACATTTCTTGGAACACTTGGTTGATGATGTTGATATTCTATTCAAGACCATTCCGATTCCGACTATGAATTCCTATATCATCAGTAAAACCTCCCTCATCATCACCGGAGTGTTTGAAACAGATCCAAATAGACAGAAGTTTTGATATACTGACGAAGAATGAAGAACATCTACGCAATAACAATACTAAACACTAATAAAATGATGAGGAATACGTTGAAATGCTTTGTCAATCAGTGTATACTGTGAAAAACACTATTGGTATGAAAAATCGACGAGTAGATATTACAATAATAATATTTTGTTCGATAATATAAGACGCAATGTGACTTAATATATTTATCGAATGTGACTTTATTCAACCTGACCTCTTCTACTGAAGTAATCTGCTATTAACTAATAATAAGCGAACATGTCGGGCGTTACGATAACAACGGTATATCTCATCAGTTTTTAGAGAAGACCCTTTCATTTTACTTTGTTAGGTATTAGCGTTTTTGTACACACACACACACACACACACACACACACACACACACACACACACATATATATATATATATATATATATATATATATATATATATATATATAGGTAGTATACCGTTGGTATAATCTAGGTGAGTCCTATTAACAAAACATAGATTTTGAAATATGTTAAAACTGACTCACAAAAGGAAGATCTACTTCTGCTACATCTCCCACCATGTCCCTTTTTAAGGTCCTTCCTCTCTTCCTCCACCCCAACTAGCCAGTATCCCACTACAAACTGATATCATAAACAGTTTGAAAAATCCTGCGAATTTTAAAATTAAAATTCGTAAGTGAAAATGGTCATTAACTAAAGGCATCTAAATTCCATTTGTAAAGTATATATATATATATATATATATATATATATATATGGACAAACAAAGTCCGACAATTATTTTAAGACATTTTTATGTTTAACATTCTTTTTATAGATACAAATATTTAAGTAAATGCTCTGTTTATAATAAACAGTATTAAATAACATTTACCGGGGGGGTGTCCGTATTTAAGTTGGTGAATGCTTCAGGTGTTACAAGGAGTTGTGTTGGCCTCACACTCAACTGCACCCCACGTATAATGATCAGGGGTGTTGCAGTCTGGAGAGATAGGTGGCCAGATGTAAGGGGTGATGTGGCCTCAGAAATTGTCTGACAGCCATGAATGGGTTCTCCTGCTTGTGTGGCATGGTGCAGAGTCCTGTTGCCAGACATAGGGTCTTCCTACAGCCACCCTCTTGACCAGGGAAGCACTACCTCCTCAAGATAATTTGATATAGGCCTCCGTGTTGATTCCGAGGAGCTGTGGGGTGATGAATACAGGCATAACGTCACCATCACCAGTTATCACTGCTAACACCTTCGCAATCACCATTAAACTCATCTAACTCTTTTTGAATCCTTAGATTGACACCAATATATTCTGAAATGTCCGAATTAGATCTTCCGGCGCGAATGCCAAGCAGTACAGCATATTGTTTTCAACTTTTTGGCGGAGTGAATTGTGTCATGGTGCATTTTGTGTCAGAGACGATACCTTACTGCATTGTGAAGACGACAACATAAAAACAAACAAACAACGTGCATGCGAAATTAAAAATAAAATGGTGACAATTTACCCATCGCACCTTGTAATGTTAAGTTATTGTGATCTTTATGAAATCAATTGTTTTTCTTTTTATAAAATAATCAATGATGGTTGTTATTCTGGTGTCTATGGGAATATGTGAAATAGTTATATCCAAGTGAAAACAAAAACGAAAATCGTAATAAATAATTAAAAAAGCAACAAGCTTCAAGGACACTGAAAAAATTCTCTTGCTCAGAGGCGTGTTTGCTTGCAACAATACGCATTAAAGAATCCAGCTGTGTATATACACGCCTACAGCAATTGGCAACGAAGAGAAAGGAAAAAAAGCAGGCAAAAGTTTAATGAAAACGAAGACTTTATTATCAAAGGACGGGTAGAAGCTGCAGAGTAAAAAATTCAAGCTTTATAAAAGATCCAAATTAAAAAAATATAACAAAAGGAATAAACGTAAAAGTTAAACAAACTAGATGAGAGCATTGAAAAATACAGCAACATGCAGAATCCAAGAGACATGCAGAGGGTATTGCATATAAACATGATATAAACATGGTTTTGCAAAGGTTACTTAAAAAGAGAAACGGATTTCATAGTACCAGAACGACAGAAAAAAGTGTATAAGAACCATATAATTGTAAGTGAATATATAGAATTAGTAGAATAACTATGAAAAAAAATATACATGAATGGGTGAAAGGTGATCGGTTTGGAACTGTGGAAACGAATTGTATTTGATTAAATTCAATTAGCTCAAATCAGAAAGTGCTCTTGAGAATAGAGAAATTAAAATTGAAACAAGTATTGTTTATACACCACTGAACTTTGTCAATTAATATCAGCTAAAGGTTTGTGGCTTTAGGGGCTTTCTCCGAACATGGGTTTTGTTCTTGCCCTAATGTCCTTCGAAAAGGCATGAATCCATTTATTCTCAACTCATCCTCAACTATGTGCTAAGAGAAATGTAGACTATGTTCTTTGAGTAGCTAACAGTTTAAGAGAGTGATTTTTATTAATTCCAAACCATAGATGACCAAAGCACACCATGCCGCCATCTTTATAAGTTCAGTAATTATATTCCACTATCGTCGATCGAACCGCGAAATACCGTCAGTTAAGTTGAACGAATGTCTCATCGGAGAGACATCGTGACTTAAACTCACACCTGACCTCAAGTGAAACAGGTATATACGGGCCATCTCTAAAAATGAAGAGTAAATGGTCAGCTTCCTTCACCGCTCCAGTAAGTACCTGACTCCACATGCTATCAGCTACCTTTACAAGAGCCCAAACAGGCCAAAATGGAGTACAGTTACCATATTTGGGTGGGAGCTGCCCCGACCTCATTCTCCTTCCTTGATAGAGTCCAAACGCGTGCCATTGTGTGTGACGAATTATTCTCCATCCTCCAATCTCTTTCCCGCAGGCAGGATCTAGCATGCCTCTCCCTGCTTTATCGTTACTTCCACGGAAAGTGCTAGGACGAACTACATTACCTGTTCCCGTTAATTCAAACCTTCACGGCAAGGACATTTCATACCACTTAGTAGCAAACTACCCACATTCTCCCCCACCCCGTATTCCATCGGTGAGAACTCTAACAGCTTCTTCCTGCGAACCACTGCTATTCGGAACCGACTCCCAAGAGGATGTTTCCCCAATCACTACACTCTTAATCTGTCCAAGGCTAAGCTTAACCATTATCTTCGACTCTTATCCGCACAAACTGACGCCTAACGTAATCCTCTATCCCGAGTGGTCCCCGGCCCTTGTAAAGAGTGAACCCTATTGTAAAAAATAAGATCAACAGATACTCAAGGGAGAAGGTTATTGAAAGAAGTTATTGACATAAGAGGAGGAAATAAGTTCAGATTATGGGGATATGTCGAAGAGATAACTGGTGATCCTAGTCTTGAAGAGTTTAAGATCGTAGTTTTTTGGCGAAGTAGTGGTTCGCCAGGAGAAGCTGCCTGAATTAACTTCGTTTTTACCATAAGAATACGAAAGAAATGGGGATGCCCGGGCTGTGTTTACGTGGCAACGATAGGTCCTAGCTGCAAATATATTAGTTGATGTAACTATGGAATATAGCCCATCTGAACATTTGGTTATAAGCCTGTGAGGTTTCGTCTCTGGGAAAGAGGCTGAAAGTTTGAAAATAATTAATTGCTTACAAGGGAACGTAAACGCTGTCAAGCTTCGAAAGAGAAGATTCAGCAGCTCCAGTCCAGCTATGATCAGTTCTCGACTCAGTATCTATCCTGATGGCATAATTATTTACTACTATTTAAATGGTAAGTCTCTTTGGTTCGCTAAAATCCAACTATTCTCTTTTATTAGTCTTATAGGAATTTATTTGTCTTCCGCAAGCATGAATGAGGTTAACCTTCAGGAGAGCAATTTACTGCACCTTTTTCGTTTCACGTATCAACTGAAATGAATAGCTATGACTATATCGAAACATTTGTTACGTCTACAGCTTGTGACGTTACTTTACTGTGTCGTGCGAAGCAATTTTGCTTACCAGGATTTATGTTGAATCTTTATATGTCTACAATTCATTTGTGCATTGAATACTGCTGTCATATCTGGTCTGGTTCTTCTGCTCTGTGGAGATTATTAACAAAACCCAAAGAAGAATCTGCAATGTTATCGATTCTGATCTGGCATCTCGGTTTCCATCACTTTTCCACCGTCGTAACAGATTCCCTCTGCTATTTCTTTAAATAATTTCATGGTAATTGTTCTGATAAACTTTCCTTTTTGAAATATATTAAAATAAATACACATTGGGGTTAGGTGTTTAAAAATTATTGTTTTTATTCCCTTTCCTCCACAGACAAAAATTGCACATATGGGGGCTAGTTAGGACTTTATAGAATATTATTGTCGATGTAAGTAAGAATGTGTTGTTTTCGTATAAGGCATACTGTGATATGTTTGGGTCAGTAATTGTGGCTAGCTAGGTTTAATTATATGATAGAAGAAGACCAGCCTTCCCTATCGCCCCCTTTGGCCTTGTACCACATTTTCGTATCTTTACAAAATAAATATTTTTCCTCTGTGATATCCCAACTTCATAAATTTAAGTATAGTACTAGATTGGCAGTTAGGTCTCATAATTTTACTGTTGAAATTGCTAAATATATCTGTATGTTCTATGTTAATAGTTCTTTCTCCCTCACTTCCGTCAACTAAGATAAAACATTAAATCCAACATCAATCGTTATTTTCTGATTGACTTCTCTCTCTCCTCTCTAAATAACGTTTTATAGTTTTCTTCACTCTTTGTAACACCCTTGCGTCTTAGAGGCTTTGAAGCCTTACTTTGGGTGAAATGATTTTAAAAATATTTCATTTTTGTCTGATCTGATTATAAACACATTTTTTGTCTCAATTGTATTTGACTATTCAAAATCAGTTCTATAAGCTCAATCCAGAAAATGAATAATTAAATAACAAACTTTAAAATTCACACAATTCCCCCTGTTTATGCATAGAGTCTAGATTTTGTCAGCAGAAAGAAAGAAAATAAGATCTGTCTGATTGTGGCTATTGAATTGCTAATAGAACGTAAAAAGTATCTAGATTGTGATTAAAGCATCTCACAAATACGAACGTGATAGATCAACCCAAGCAAGGCGATAAAGCCACTTAGACGCAAGAGGCGTGAAAGAATATGAGAAACATAAAACATTGTGGACATGGAATAATAAAAGATCAGGAATTAAGAAGATAGAAGATAAAGATTGACATTGGATTTGCATTTTTGAAGATCAAAGTTGACTGAAAAGCAAGAAGCTGAAGGAATTCCATGAGGGAAGAAACTGTTAACATAGAACTTACGGTTACTAGCCACTTCAATTTTAAAGTGATAGAACCTTGCTAACAAACTAGTATTGCGCTTAAATTAGTAAACTCTTGATACTAAAGAAGAAAGTTCTATAATTTAATGAGCATTTGAAAGAACCGTGAAGAGTATTATAAATCTCTTGAACGAATTGGAAATCTGAGAAGCAGCATTAGTAAGATCGAGACGAAGGCACATCTACGCAAAAATTGATAAGAATTCTGTTAACACGGGAATCTTGTGAAAATGAATTGTCGCTTAGTCTCCAGTTAATGTCACTAGATACACTTGCTGTATGAAATCAACGAATACAAAATAGCACGTTCATTTATTACACAAATTCTTTCGACCTGACGAAAACGTAAAGCAGTACAAAGATTTATCAGTAAATGAAAATCTATAAGTTGAGCATTTATATGAATATAAATATATTTATGATTTTAAAATACTATTCAGAAAATTTATACGGTGTTAGGAGTTGCTCAATAAATCGACACAGAAATAATAAGGAAATAAATAAATAAGGAAATAAATAAATGATAAGGAAATAATTAAGATTTTCTTTGAAGAAACTTAATTTAAAGGAGAACAAAATCCAAAAAAATGCATTAAAAGATTATTAAAGAATCTATATATACATAAAGTTGTAGTCTCTGTATGTTTGTTTGTTATAGAACTCCTCCTAGTGATTTAACCAGATATATTCTGAAACTATATTACCCAGGGTACTTGATTAAGTATATTTGATTTTGATCAAAAGAAGTCCCCTCACCACTCACTGAAAATTTGTTTTCCCTTTGATATAAATCAAATTTAAATTTGAACAATGGAATGACTTTTAGGGTACTTGGATAAGTATATTTAATTTTGATCAAAGGGGGTATTAAGGTGGGTGGGGTTTACAAACCCGACACTGAATTTCTTTCCTTTTGATTTAGATTAAATTTAAACAAGGAAAGGACTCATATCCAAAATATAGAAGGAGAAAGCCAGAAGATGGAGGTCACATCGGCAAGATTATTGAGCATTATTGAAATGCGTCATTTTCCTCCTCAAATTACAACAATGTTTTTTTCTTACAAAAAATGGGTAACACGCAGCGAGGCGCGGGTAATTCGGCTAGTGCAGAATAAAATCGTATGAAGGAAGCATTTGAGAATAAAGTCTAAATTGTCACTTTTAATATATATGAAATATATAAAAATTGTTATTTACGTAAGCCTTGGTATTTTCAGTAGTCTTTATTAATAAAATCTGTCAAAACTTTTATTCACTTTAATGATTGCATAGAGAGTGGCACTGTAAGTAATGGCGGTAGGCAAAAACTTGAAATACGAGTCACACTTGTAGTAAAAACCATTCGGCCTTTTATAATGTCACTCACGGACTTTATTGCTTCTCTTTGTTTTACTCATTTTCTGCAGTAACGAACTAAATATTTCTGGCGCCAGGAAAAATTTTTTTCATCAAGTACCGAATGTTGCTGTTTTCATTCAAATGTTTGTGTATCGGCTGGAAAAAAAGTCCTGTTGCATTTGAAGATAGGAAATAAATAAAAGCCCTTATAGGGAATTAAACTCAATCCAGACATCAAGTGGAACTCGTGTATACGATCCATTGTTAAAGATCTTGGAAAAACAGTCGGTTCCAAGTATCATTTCAGTAAGTACCTGACTCCTGTTATCCATTGCTTTTACAAGAGCCAGATCAGGCCAAAAATGGAGTACTGCTACCATATATGGACAGAAGCTACTCAGTCTTCACTTTGAAGTTTCGATAGAGTTCAAAAGCGTCTACGCGTCCGTGTGAGTGACGAACTATTTCCCACCCTGCAATCCTTTTCTCATAGACAAATAGTCGTATGTCAATCGCAGCTTTATCGCTACTTCCATGGAAAGTGTTCAAACAAACTGCATTCTTTAGTTGCACCAATTCTTAGCGTCACGGCTAGGACTCGTCATGCTACACATATTGTAGTGAATCACCCTCATTAGCATTGTATTCCATTGGTAAGATGTAACTTTAATTCGATCAGCTTCTTCCCAGGAACCACTGTTTTGTGGAACCGACACCGAAAAGGACGCTTTCCAAGTCACTACAATTTTAACTTGTTCACGTCTAGGGTTAACTTTTATCTTCGTCACATATTCCCATAAACTGTACAACTTATTCTGCAGCTCTCTATCTCGAGTGTCTCATGGGCATTGTAAAGTGTGAACATCATTGTAAAAATGCTTCTTTGATCTTAACTGATATTTCAACCAAGGTAGCTTCATTATTCCATCATTATCGATAGCAAAATCCCATCTATTTGGCAAAATGTTGATGACTCAGGCGTGAAACTATTTTTCAAGTTTCTTTTTCATGGCTTGAACGAATATTTCTTGCCGGTTCCGTTGCTGAAAAGCTGTTTTTAAATTCGTACATTATACAATGGCTGATATAAACACATTTAAAATAGAATAACATTTATACTATTTACATTATTCGGACTATTGTCCTCATCTTTGTCACCATATTTATTACAACTTTTCGGCCCTTGTAAGTTCCAGCCTTCTTCAGGTGGTTGGAATGTCGAACTGAACCCTTTATTTCTCTAAGTGGGGTAGGCTGTTCTAGTTCCACGTGCCATGTTTTAATGGATGTCAGTTATCAGTTATCTCCTGTTAATTCCCCTCTCCAATTTCCCCACCGCCTTGGAGAGGGGAATTAACAGGAGATAACTGATAACTGACATCCATTAGACATGGCACGTGGAACAAGAATAGTCTACCCCAGTTAGCGAAATAAAGGGTTCAGTTTGACATTCCAACCACCCGAAGAAGGCCGGAGCGTACAACGGCCGAAATGTTGTAATAAATATGGCGACAAAGATGAGGATAATAGTCCAAATTATGTAAATGGTGTACATAATAGCTCATCTCAGAAATATAGACAGATACTGAAAGGCCGAAACGTTGTAATAAATATGGCGACAAAGATGAAGATATTAGTTTGAATAATGTAAATAGTGTACATAATACCTCATCTCAGAAATGTAGACGGAATAACATTTATTTAAAAATTATCTATTCTGATATTGAGCAATCTGCACAGAAGAAAAAAAAAACATTAAAGAACAAATATTGATGGTTATTTTACTGTAAGTATTGAAAAAGTACGGGAGGTAATAATGTAAAAATGGCATAAAATTTTATTTGCAACAGAATGGATTTTGGCAACCACTGTACATATTGGGCTGTGAAAATCAGGAAGATGTCGTAACATATATTTTTCTTTTGGATCATGACTTAACATTTTCTGATAAGCACTCATTTGCAATTTTTTTCCCTTTTCCTACCACACAAGTATTCAGGAAATAGCTATTATTATTTATTTTACTATTATTATTTGCCTTTACGTTGAGTCGTATGAATTGCCCTTAAGTCTCAAGAGACAACATTTTGGTATCAGCAGATACAAACAGGTGAAGTGCAATGTAGTCAGAGAGAAAAATAGAATTAGGGTCACTGCACGGAGAGAAATCTACACAAGATATAAGAAGTATTCATAAGGATGACATTTTTTTATAATTTACATATTTCAGGGCCAGGAATTTGATTCACATATTTGTTTGCCTCCATATGATATTCATTCTGTTTGCTAATTTGGTATCAAACTGCGCCCCCCCCCCTAAAAATGAAATTATTTTAAGATGCCACATTCAATTGATTTCTATCTGGAGGTTCTTGTATTTGCTTAGTTTTTCAGATATTGTCAAAGATGAATTTTTATCGGTTGGTGCTGTAACATTTATCCGAAGACATATATTTTCAACATGATTTTTTACAAAGATGTCTGGCTGATTTTTCTGGATTTCCCTATCAATGTGTGCAGATGTTAGTGTCATTATTATGTTAACGTCATTCCAGATGTTAACGTCATCATTCTCTACAACTTGTGATGGGTTATATTCCCACCATTTCTTTTGCGAGGGAGGTTGAATACGCGATTTATTGACCAATGTATGTAATGTATAGCTTTATAATGACGTCGAAAGTACTTTCTTGGTGCCAGTCAGATACACCCAGGACATTATATAGTCACTTGTTTCAGAAATATTGGTTTTGTTTCATTTTTATTCATTATTATTATTATTATTATTATTATTATTTCCTTTGATTTCTGGCGTTTACACATTTCTTTCCGTGTCCCGGCCAGAGACCTAAGGTTAGAAATGACATCATGACACTTTCCACTGACAAAAGAAAAAAAAATACATAGATAATACCCTTTGTAAAGTGTGGGCTGTACTTGTCAGAACAATTTTTTGTATCTCTTTGAGGCATGGGCTTCCAGGAATCCCTTCAATTAGTCTACTGGAATCTTTTCCAACCAATCCTACAACAGGGATTGTTGATGTTCCCATGTGCCACGTTTTTGAGATTTCTATTTCCAGGTCCTTGTATTTTGACAGCTTTTTGAATATCTTCAAAGATACATTGCAGTCTGCAGGGACTGCCATATCAATAAGGAGGCACTTTTTTGTTTGTGGTCTCTAATAACAATTATTATTATGATTATAGCGAAACAAATGGTTAGCGATTTGGACCAATGTTGTAACTGAAGTTTACATGTTATTTGTTTAAATTTCTTATCATTTTCAAATGTAGTTTAGAGATGTACGGGATGAATAAATTAGATTTTGTTATTTTTTTCTTTTTTATCATATCATATTAGTTCTGATATAAACTATAAACTTATTTATATAATTACATCTGTAGCCTAATTATGAAAAAACAGAGAGATCGCTATGTTTTGATTTACTACTTCGGTCAATACTTCTTGACAAACACAGAAAAAGACTTCAGAACGGTTTAGAAGAGTAAAACCGTAAATTGTGAACCGCGCGGTTTACCGTAGACCTTAACCACTTGTGACCTTCTCTCTACGGCTGCTGGCAGCAAGTTATTTACACGCTCCACTCTACGGTGGCATGATATAACACATCGTCGTTTTAACGGAGGGTGCCCAAACATATACTCATGGAACCAGGTTGAAGATTGCCCGGTTCACGAGACCACTGTGACGCTGGCGTCAGTATTTCGCCGACCCTGCCTGTTCAGTCAGTGAGGGAGGTGCTACTGCAGGGTTAGAATCCTCGGGATCAGGCATCCCTGAAAGCTTTAGCGTGTACCGTCCGAAGACAGAAATACGGCAGAGAGATAAAAAAAAAGTTACTGGCAGCGAACTGGCTGATTCTTTAAGCGAGTTTTCAAAAATAATTCGAACTCATGAATATTCATCAACCGATGTTATTATCAGGATAGAATTCGCGCATGCGCACTCTCCTCTTTGCAAATGGCCGTGTTTGTTTAGCTGTAGGTAATTCGTCACGGAAAAAGCATTTTCAGAAATCACAGAGATCAAATATGTACAAGTAGAGACGGAAATAGACGGGCATTGTTCATTTAAACATACTATACCAGACCCCAAACGAATATAATAATAATAAACAGCAATCGCTTTCCCTCCTGAAGTCGACGTACTGAAGATGATGGTGACTATGCTGATGACAGATCGTGATTTCGCGCAAGATCACGCGAGTGTGAAAACGAGAATTATTAATTATGGGAAGCCGTTGGTATAAACCAATGTCTTCTGTTATCAATTATAGGCGTTTAAGAATATTTGTGGAGATTTCATAGTTTATTTTGTTCAGGTTAGGTTTCAATTGTTTTATGTATGTAGCTTCAAGAATTTTTACTTTTTGTTTATTGATTTCATATTTAAGTTTTGTTGTGTTTTCAACGAGGATTTTTCGTAATTGTGTACGCGGCCATGCATATATGCTAAAAAAATTAGTTAAGACTAATATATCTACAACAGATCCTAGCAAAAAATTAGGTTAATCATATGCTACACTAAATCTAGTATATCTAACTGAATTATTCCAATGATTCTTCCCCACTCCCCGTTAGTGATTTGCAAAAAACCAATATAGTTTACAAATGCAAGTGCCCTTTGGGGGATTGTATCTCCAATGGATGAAATAATATTTATGTTGGTCACACTAAAAACTCGCTTTCACGACGCTTGACTCTACATTTGAATGATAACTCTAACATTTTTAGGCCTTTAAAACAACGCGCCGATAAAAATACTATTTTTGGTCGTCTACGATATTTATAAATAAACGATGTTTTGTTAAAAGCCTTTAAACTGAAATTGTATCTTTATTCAAATAAAGCAATTTTGTAGCTTGGACGTAATAACTGTCTGAGCATTTACACAAAATTATCAAAGAAAGGAATCTGTCGTGTAACGCTGTAAAGAGATTTGCTTCGCGCAACGTCAGGAGTCATTGTTATCTTACACTGTTCAGCTCGAAATTCTTTAAATGTTAGCCTTATCTACAGACACCTGAAGAAGGCCGGAGAGTAAAACGACCGAAATATTATGATAATAACAATAAAGATGGGGAACATTAGTCCGCATGTAAATTCTCTTTATTTAATTTCAGGCGATTAAACACTACACCTCAGTCTGCGATAAAAATTCCAAAGCCTTAAGACTTCTTTCAATTGTGTACAAACTGTTTGCAACAGTCAAATTTGTGACCATGGCAACAAAATGTTTCCATCTTTTTTCCTATTATGTCTCCGCCCGCCATTATAAGTTAAAACTACAGCTGCTATGATTTATTTTTTTAATATGCCTTAGTTTTTTTTAGTTTTTTAAAATCTTTTTGATATGCAGCCGTCTAGGTTTTAATTTCCTTTAGTATTCGTTATCGCTCAAAATTTTCTCTCGCAAATATGACTAGCAATTGCAGGTGTAATGTTGTTGCAACAACGACTATTAATGTATCTAAGAAATTTGTTTTCGAAGCATAAATTTGAACAAGTCTGACGCATCTTTATGTATTTTAAGGAAGAAAATTATATACGCACACACACACACACATATATATATTTATATATATAATTTATATATTTAATCAATTTCAACACGTACAAGGCAGTAAAGCCATTGAGATGCAAGGGTTTACTTGGTGTGGAAAAGTTAGAAACAGGGAGATTGCTAAGGAACGGGAACAAGAAGATTGACAGTAGATAGCGATTGACATTGAATTTAAATCTTTGAGGATTAAAATTTGCTGGAAAGTATGGGACCGGAAGGAAGTTCCACAAGTGAGAAAAGAAACTATTAACATAGAATTTACGGTTACCCCTTATCTAATTCTACTGTAAATTGATGTGACCTGCGCTTAAATTCATATAGTCTAGGTAATATAGCAAACAGCTCATTCGAACACTTAACATGAAAGTTGTTATAGAATATGCAAACAGAAGTAACTTTACCGCGGTGGGAATGTGATTGAAGCCAAGACGCCAGATCAGGGCCAATAATATTGCTGATTCTCCTTTGGATTTTATCAAGGAGCTCCATATAAATGTCATGAGCACCGGACCATATGTTGAAGCAATATTCTAAGCATGGACGAATGGTAGAATTATATATATATATATATATATATATATTATTTATTTAAAATATTATTCCAAACACACACACACACACACACACACACACACACACACACACACACACATACATATATATATATATATATATATATATATATATATATATATATATATATAACTATGAACCTAAAGAGCCAGTGTACCCTGACGATCCGCGTAATTGAAACCTAGGTAGGTTTGCCTGGCTCTTTATGTTCATAGTTAGATTTGCTCAACTTAGTGTATTGAGCACTTTATTTAGTTACTTTTGCTTTACTCGTGTTGGAAGTTTTTTCTTTGGACTCTGAGTTTGGATTCTGGACGATTGTTTTCACCTGTTTTCACTTAGATCTTTCTTTTTTTTAGTCCTTATTTTTCGTTGGATATTGGTTTGTTCATTTACAAGCCAAAATATCTAAGATTTTTCCAGACGAGTATAATTACTTATATTTATATTATTATTTTATTATAACACACACACACACACACACACACACACACACACACACACACACACACACACACGCGCGCGCACACACACACACAAACACACACACACGCACACATATATATATATATATACATTTGGTTGGATAGATGTGAGTTGGGTTTCACGCTTTAGCGATCATCAGACAAACTGATTAATGTTTTAAAAAATTTGGGTTTATGTAGATTGCGTGTATTGGTGTTATTGTGGAAGTGGTGGGGGAAACTTTGTCATTTTGTCATTCATCGTACTAACGCAAACATCGATGTATGCAGACACATATACATACTTGGTCGTCCGTCGGGACTCATACATATATAAATATATGTAGGCAGTTTCGGCTATGATATATGTATGTATACGGGTGGTGTTATGTCTATACATACGCATTTGTATGTTGAAATGTTGAAATTTAAACATTGGAAGTGTGGCGGAAATGTCTCGTGAATGTATACATGTCATATTATGTATTTTTCCGCTGAAAAATATTTCCTCGCATGTATGTATATACGTGTGGTGGGGTTTGTGTAAAATTATGATAGGTAAAAATTATTATTATTTATATTTATTTTTAAATTTTTATGTATGTATGTATGTATGTATGTATTCTTGAGAGAAAACATTTCTCGCACAATACAGTGAATCAACTTTCCTAGCAGCTGTCCTAGCTATAGTTTCAATATAATCTTTCCACTTCATGTTAGCTTAATAGTGAACCAGTCACTCTCCAGGAGGTCAGCATCAGCTATGCTGTCGGGAGGCAGAGCGGGTTCTCTCAGACGATTAAAAGACAGCTGTTTAATTTAGAGGCGTTAGAATTAACGCGCCATCCGTTGCCCTTATTAGATGTTAGAGACTGGCGCTACATAATCTCAAAGAACTAACTAACAATAACCACATCGATTTTCAACAGCAAAAAAAAAAAAAAACTAAAGTGGGCAGAAGGTTAAACTAGAAGGAAAATAATTATATAATCGAAATGTTGACTTTTCACATTACCTTAAACAACAGGAAAAGAAGAAGACACTTATCCATACTAGAAAGAGCCATAATTAAACTCGATATGCCTATTTTACTGCCCCCCCCCCGCAACCCCCCCCAAAAAAACAGTAGCGTGAACTCTTCGGTTAATGAATGCCGAACGTTTCTAAAAGAGAACAAAGATTCTTCCAATTATCATTATCAGTCCTGGGTATGACGATAAACTACATCCGGCAGCAAGGTCTCTGATCGGGAGGTTTCCAGGAGCGTGGAACCACCTCTTGATTGCTGTTGTTCCCAGGTCCTTCTTGACCTGGGAGGCCCAAGAACAACTCGAGGAAGCGTGTTAAAGAGGTACAGTTTATGGAAATATTTGACGAAGATAACGGTTAACCCTAGACTTGAACAGGTTAAGATTATAGTGGTCGGGGAAATATCCCCTTCGGAGTCGGTTCCACGAAGCAGCAGTTCGTGGGAAGAAGCTGCTCGGGTGGAACTTACATTCCACCAATGGAATATGAAGGAATGAGGGTGGTTTACTGGAATCTGTGGGTGTTAGCTGTGAAGGTTAGAATTGGCGAAACAAACTAATGTAGTTGGTCTTGAAACCTTCTAGGGAAATAGCAATAGACCAGTGAAACGCTTTTAACGTTTCGTCTGCAGGGGGAAGTGGTTGTAAGGTGGAAAATAATTCCTCACCCACAAGAAAGCTAATACGCTTTTCGACTCTCGAAAGATTGGAAAGTGAAGACTGGACAGCTCCATATCGCAGCAGTACACCATTCTTTGGCTTGATCCGGCTCTAGAAGATAGCAGGAGGAGCCAGGAATTTACAGCTATTTTTCCAGCATTTTTAGCCATGGGTCCTATGTACGAGATAAATACAAATATAATATTTTTAAGCTGATTCGTAGATGAAACTTTTTGTAATCGTTCCGTCCACTCGTCAGAAGGTTTTAGTAATTGATTGCCGATTTTCTCATTTTCCTTATTTTTATACTAAGTCAAAAAATAATTTAAACGCTATTTATTGGTGTTAGGTAGATTTTTTCCTTTGTGTGTGCGTAAGGATGCATGTGTGCGTGTATATATATGCGTATGTGTGTGTATGTGTATGGTGAGCATTAGCCATATTTTTTTTATATTACTCAAAACATAAGACGTTTGAATGACGAATACCCAAACACGTCATGTATTATATATGCAATGGTTTTCCAAAGCCAAGAAATAATGCGAAATTTGCATAAATTTGCATAAATTATCTTGAGATTCTTTTGTCACTTTTTTATATTTTTATTTAAATTCGGTCTTTAAATGCATTTTTTTGTCATTATCCCAACGTTTTGGTGTTCTTCTTTAGATATTCATCGATCCCGGGAACTTGGGGGACATTTAAACTGAAGCATTTATTTTATGTTGATGTTACACTGTCCTGAAAGTTACCCGAATCGACCAAAGGTCGGAGAACACATCGCCCGAAACGTTATGATAATAACAATAAAGTCATTAGTCCGAATATAAATAATGATCACTGCTCATTCCAGAAAATTTTTATTCTGAAATCGCCATATGAATTTAAATATGAAAAATATTATCGTTAAAAATCATTTTCTGCAATTTACTTATAAAATCTTCGTTTTTATAAAGTTTGCTTTCTCATAATTTTCCGTTTTTTTTTACAAGCAACTCAGAAGCTTCAAATTAAACTTCACCTTTAGCTACAGTTGCCTAATTTCATTTCTCTAAATGAAAGACAAAAATGATGATTGAATTAATAGTGAATCTTGGAAGTTGCATAGAATGCTTGAAGGATAATATTTCTTTAAATTTAATTTTCGATAGAGATTGGATTTCAGAATAGAACTCAGAATCTTTCATTCCATTATTATCGTTGTTTCGAGTTTTGGTTAATTATAAAGTTTTTTAGACATTAATATGCATTATACACACACACACACACACACACACACACACACACACACACACACACACACACACACACACGTGTGTGTATGTGTGTATTAATACTTTGTCATCGAAGTTTTCTATTTGAAATGCACTGAAAAATGTTGAAGTAGAGTTAGCAAATAAAAATATTTTCTGTTTTGACAGAATAATTACTTTCTGCAACAAAGCCGACGAGATCTGTTCTTTCAAATCAATATTTCTAGATATTTGCTGTTTCTATCTATCTATCTATCTATCTATCTATCTATATGCATAGTTTATAAATATAATAATGGATATATTGAATTCAACACTGAGCGGCGAGAGACTGTTTCCTGCTTGAACGTAATTGTCAGGCCTGAAAAAGCCTGTCGGCTCTTGGTGTTGACTTCAATGTCCACTTTTATATTTGCATGCGTTCTCTCCCTGATGCTTATCGCTTTAACCCATAAAAATAGCATTTCACCGTTTTGTTTTAATTAAAAAAAAAATAGGTATGCATGTAGGCAT
The DNA here is from genome assembly GCA_903632075.3 of Acanthosepion pharaonis. NCBI lineage: Eukaryota > Metazoa > Mollusca > Cephalopoda > Sepiida > Sepiidae > Acanthosepion > Acanthosepion pharaonis. The sequence goes on along the minus strand of CAHIKZ030005388.1, from coordinate 3,458,356 downwards.
CGGAAAGAAGTAAGTGTTTCAGGAAAGGAGATATTTAAAAAAAAAATCAGCGGTGCAGATTTATATTTTAGTAAGATTCGATAGCGACACTCTCAAGAATTTTTCATCTAAGTAAGTTACTTCCTCTCTTAATAAGTGTAGTATTCTTTAGATCGAAGTTGTAGTTGAATTTATTTCTACATAGGACAAATAAATTTTATAAATTGTTATTTATAAGATTTTTTTGTCTTCATAGATACATTTTTTTAAAATTTCTGCAGTTTTCCCTAATATAGTGTTAGGATCAATTGTCTCTTTTATATATACCTGACCAGAATAGTTCTGACCATATCTGTAAAAGTTTTGGATGTAGTAAGAAATTATTTTTATATTGTTTAAATTAGATAAATTATTTTGAATAATAGATGTTAAGTATTTAGTAGGAGTTTTGTGTCTGATTTTATCCAGTGCTTATCGTCATTGATATTATATTTTTTGTGGCTGTATATTTAGTAAGCATTTTGTAGTAAAAGATCTTTGAAAGGATCACTTTCTAGAAACCATCAAAATAAACAAGCCTATAGGGCGCTAAGAGAGGAACCCATCGGTAACCCAAATGTTTGTCTATAAAATTTGTTATTGAAGGTAAAAAACCATTGTTTAGTGAGTATGGTTTGGTTTGTTTTGTTTTACGGCATATCAATCTCAATGGGTCATTTAATGCTGACAACTTTTTTTTTCTTGGTAATATTTTGTTTTGTCAAAAATCTATTTGTGGTAATATTTTTTCCTCAAAAATGTATAGCTGGTAATATTATTTTAAAAATGTATTGCTAGTAATTTTTTTTCAAAAATATATTGCTATTAATAGTTTTTTCCTTCAAAAGTTTATTGCTGGTAATAATTTTTTGAAAAGTATTTCTGGTATTAAATCTTATTTTTACACTTTCATAAGGCTTTTTACCTCAGTTTCGCGGGTAACTATTTCCCCATAGCTGGGATCCTAACAGGTGCTACCACCCCGGGTCAGGGTGTACCTGGGAACACCAGCAATTAAGAGGTGGTTCCACGCTCCTCAAAACCTCCTAATCAGAGGCTTTGCTGTTGGACGTAGTTTATCGTCTTACCCAGGACATGGATGTAGTTTATCGTCATACCCAGGACGGGGTTAGTGAGTAATTCATTTCTATGATCCTATGCGTAAGAAGAGGTAATTTTATTTTTGTTACATGTGTTTCTAATAAATTAAGGCATTCCTTTACGAGAACATTTGTATATAAAGATTTTTTGTATTTGAACTGGTCATATACAGTAGAATATCTCATATTCGGAGTGCCTCATATCCGGAAAGGGGTTTTGATGTGTATATTTGAACTATTTGTGTGATATGTAACTGATTTGAAATTTCTGTTTTTTTACTTTGGATAATTGTTTATGCTTATTTCACTCTAATAGCTTGTATTGGTGCAAAAGATGATGGGAATAAGAGGAACAGAATAACTTTGGAATTATCGCAAAAAGTAGAAATTTTAAACAGACTAGACTCTGGTGAAAGTTCATTGTAACTAATGGCTGAGTTCAACATAGGAAAGTTAACACTGTATAATATAAACTCCCCCAAAGAAACTATTCTCCAGCGTTCACACTGTCACAATGAACAAGGAAATAAAAAACATGATTGAAAAAAACCTGGACTGAAATTGAAAAAAGCTATTGAAAAGGTTGTCAGTTTTATGGAAAGAAAGCCAGCATAACGCACGCAGAGTTAAAAAGTGTCTCGTTTAAAAAATTCAAGAACAAAAGCAAAACGAAATGCGGAAAAAGTTGACAATGACATTAGAAGAGAAAGAATCATCATGCAACAATGATTAAAAAATCCTCGTTACATTATTTGTTTTTGCATACGTGGCATACTTAATGTTAAACCTGATTTCATTTCTTTTATTTTAACCAAAGTATAACCCCTCATATCCGGACTTTGTAACCAGTTCCTCATATCCGGAAAGCCTTCTTAATCCGGTTGTCAGGGATTCTACTGTATTTGTTTTATTTAAACTTATATGAAAGATCACCTCTTTTTTTTTTATATATGCAAAGGCATAATTGTGCCCAGTAGTGGAGTTAAAATATTAGCTAGTGTGCCGGCTGGTTTAATTGGGGATGGGATGCTAACTATTCCTGATACAATACGTCTCGATGGAGTATATGATTTATAGAAGTTTGATAATTCATAGATTCTGGATGTTTTCGGGAGATGTTTGATTCATTTTAACCAGGAATCGTCTTCATTTTTTTAATATTTATTTGATTTGATGTTTAAATCTTTTTGTCTTTTTTATGAACTTGTGTTCGTTTACATTTTAATAAATATTGTCGTCTTCGAGAAGGAGATTCATTTTTTTGTTGATATGCATCTATATCGATAATTATTGGCAGGGGATATATGAATGTGTATATCCTTTGATATTTCTTTCAGGGCTTTCCTATATCTGTGGTGAAGTGTAGCTTTCCTGTTTTTTTTCCTTCAAGTGTAGCTATTATTAAACCATGGATATATCTTTTGCTGAAATCTTACTCATTATGTTGATAGATTTTTTTTTATAATTAAATAAGTAATATCCTATTTCTGCAATCCAGTGGCAAATTTTAGTTTCCAGTTGTATATCCGATTGTTTGTAATTGGATAAGTTTGCAATTCTGCCTTTTCTGTCGACTCTAGACGTTTTTCTATTTTATTGTCTTCATTCTTATTGTCATTTCCCACATATAGATATATCTAAACATTTTCACACACACACATACACACATAAATATACATTTAATATATTTGCTGTTTATACGTTATTTTTTATAGATATAAATGACCTGTTTTTTAATTAAACAGTATTAATTAAATTTACCGGCCTGAATGTTCGAAAATGTTCGCAGTCTCCCCCAGGAATCGAACTTGTAACCTTTATATATATATATATATATATATATATATATATATATATATATGGATGGATGGATGGATGGATGTTTCATTGAATACGACAGACAAGGTGCTTTGATTTAGTTTTTTATGCAATTTCTCATTTGATCTTATAATTTTTTTTCGGAGGATAAATTATATAAAACTGTCCAATTGTTCTTTCTTTCCGAGCGCTTTCGGCTATACATTTAGCCATTTTTAAGGTTGAAATATATTAACTGTTATCAAGAAATAGATTGTTGTATGTATGTATTTATATAATGTTTTCATTTTCAAAACACGGTCAAGATATTGTATCCATATTCATAGTTGATATTATTGAGTGTCGTATTCAATGAAACGTGCACGAAAGAAGAATTTGAGTTTCACGCATATGTGTCTAATAGTTCAACGTTATCATATAATTTTATGTTGACGTCTCTTGTCCTGTCCAGCAGGTAACTCAACCTGTTCACAATTTGAGCAACTGATGCTGTTGTTAAACAACGCAGTGTTTAATTTCTATTTTTGAATAGTTCTTAAATCTCTCAGAAGCATTATCTCTTTCTCTATTTATGGAATAAAAATTCTCAGAAACATTGCATTGAGACAAATGGTTCGCTGATCACTTGAGGAATGGAATTAGCAATCACCGTACTGTCTGTATCAATCAATCTAAATGTATTAGATTGATGCAAATGTTTTCAGCATTTTTTAAAAACAAATTCACTTCATATCGCTTCTTAACATTAACGTATATTCCATAATACATAATGGTTTAATTTATTGAATTCGTCGATATCTTGTATTTGAACTAGTTTGGAGACAAGAAGATAAAACTAGTCTTAGTCTGAAGGTATCTAGTGTGGGTAATAAGACGGACGCGCAAAGAACTTTCTTCTATCCAGCATTGTTCATTGCATAGCATTTCAAACGTGAGAACGGATGACTTCCGGTAGTAAAATCGTCAAAACCTAAGTTATTTACTGTGTCAATTCGTCATCCGATTTTATGGCATCATATCAAAATAGACATTTCATTCAAATTCAACACCAGACCGTGAAAAGAGGCCAGGTAAAGGGTTGACCTGAGATTACTCAGTCAGCGAATGCAGAAGCACGTGACCTCATACCCGCATCCAGTATTTCAAACGAGAGCAGTCATTTTTCGTAGATCGCGGACAGAATGCGGATCCCGCATGTCAGACCAGGCGGTATTAGGGTATAATGCTACGGAAATCTAGCATCACAGACCGGCCCAGAGTTGAAGAAATGTTGGAGTGAATAAAAGGTAATGAAGATTCACATCAGCACGCCAACATTTGATAGGCCAATAATTGTTCTTTTAGATGACATACTTGTGCTGCATTTTTAATACATTAAAACAGGATGCACATATTTTGCTGGAGGATTTCTCACTCTCTAGGCCGGTAAACATTAATTGATATATACATATATATATATATATATATATATATATATATATATATATATATATATATATATATAGAGAGAGAGAGAGAGAGAGAGAGAGAAAGATAGATAGATAGATAGATAGATAGATAGATATACATAAAGAGACAAAATGAAAAACTATTCTTAGACGACTCGTTTTGTTTTCTAAGGAATTTTATCAAGGCAATGTAGGATTTATTTTGTTGCACGTGTTTATATACAAAAGCGAGGATATTATTAGTTTATCAAGTTTTTTTTAAATATGAGAACAATATATATATATATATATATATATATATATATATGTGTGTGTGTGTGTTTGTATACATGTATTTTCTGTTATGTGCAGCATTCCTTCAAGACGTGGGCGATATTGACGTCCCACAATTTTTTCTCCATTGTAGTTCTAAGTACTGTTTACTTACTTACTGACCACACCTAGACCCTGTCTCCCATCGATTTACATTAGCTCGTTGCGCAGGTCACGCGATGTTTTTCTTATGTCCTTTTTATGTCCTGTGAATATCAAATGCTTTAAGCCGTCTTTATATAGCCCAGAAATTTCAACTCTTTCTAATTCTAAGTACAAGTGGTCTTTTTTGCTACATAAGCTTCCTTGTTGCACACATGCTGCTTCCATGGTATTCTTAGCAGCCTGCTATAGAACCACATCTCTGTTGATTCAAGTCTTCTCTTCATCTGTGAGAAAATTGTCCATATTTCAGTGCCATATAGAAGGATAGATATTATATAGTAAGTTAGCAATCCTTGTTAGTCTCTAACGTGATTTTATTATTAGTACTTAGTTTAGACTTTCGAAGGCATCTTTTGTCTTTCCAATACACCTTCGGGTTTCTGTGTAACATTTTTCATCCTTTAAATACTTCCAGGTAGACATTTTCTGCAATTACTTGATTTTGACACGTCCAATTCGTATCTTGAATGTTTTTTTATTATTTTTATTTCAGACAACCATACATTCTGTCTTCTCATAATTTATGGTTAATCTTTTCTTCATGCTTTCATTCTTTAAGATATCCGTTTTGCCTCATAGAATGCAAAAAAGCCACTAAGACAGATATCTCTCCCGAGTAAGACCCCCCCCATAGAGGAGAACATGACTAAAGACTGTGTGTACGCTATCCCATGCAGCTGCGGAAAGAAATATAAAGGGGAGACAGGCCGCCCCCTTAAGGTAAGGCTTCAAGAACACCAGAAAGCTGTAACACGAGATGAAGTGGAAAAATCAGGTGTGGCTGACCACATATAGAGAGAGAAGGGAGATCACCGCCCCCTGTGAGATCATAGACAAAGAACACCATCTCAGAAATATAGACAGATAAGACAGAAGAGGTTTCTTGGTGAAGAAGAATTAAGAACAGAAACATTACTAATGAGCAGGAAGGGTTACTACAATGTGTAGGAATTTCGGCAGTTTTTTTATAAAATACTGAGTGTTAAAAGAAATATATAAATTTCCATTCCATATTGAAGTGTAACGGATATCGGCTCGGAATGAGAAATCGAAGAGCCGAGTCCGAATTTCGATCAAATTTTTTTAAGTTAACTTACGCGCAAATACCCTTGGTAAAGGCATGAATCCATCTCTTCTCCCTCCAGCTATGGGTTGAACAGCAGGTCAGACTATTTTTAAAGCCTTGGTTGGTAACCAGTCTACAGCAGAAAGAAATGGCAACCTACTGTGGTGAAATCTTCTCGTCAGTCATGGATCGAAAGAGACATGATTGTCTAAGCATGTATCACGCATGGCACTTGACTGACTGATCTGCTCAACTTGTGGAAATTGGTCAGTATTTTCGAAGATGAGGTCTTCAAGAAGAGCGTCTCGTATAGGCAGATATTAGTGAATTAGTCTTTTAGTCCATTGTTTCTGTAGTGAGTGTGATCTTCACTTGTCAGTACTCTGAACTCAAACCTACGCATGAAGAAACCATTCTAATAAAAAATAACTCCGATTTAAAAGAAACCAGAAAATTGCCTCTCGATATTTAATGTGGCAAGTAATTAGATGAATATTGACTCATCACAAATTTTTTTATACAAGGTGTCCAGTAAAAAAAGCTGTAAATTCAGAAATAAATTTATCTAGCTATCATGATTCATGCATAAACTGAACAATCATCGTAGATGTTCGAGATGTTTGTCTGAATGTGCAACACAAAATGGTAAGCGGAATAACCAGGAGGCAGTAGTTTTGCGGATAGTGTCAAGAGGAATTTAATTCCAAGCTTCAGTTAAATTCCAATGATTCATTATCGACGATGTCACGACGACAGTTTTGCGAGTGAGTTAGGAGTATACTCCAGATACAGTAATCCGTAACATTCAGATCTGGGCTTTTAGAGGGCCACTCAGGTGGATCAATTAGAGCTGATGGTGTATTTTCTCGAAGAATACATTTGCCGTATTATTTGTGAATTGCAATACATTTTTGGTAAAACATAGCAGAGTGGTTTCCCGTTGTCTTTCCCAAAGTATGCAATTCAGAGTTTTCTTTCTTTTAGAGTAGTTGCGGTAACAGGACAGAGATCCTAGTCTTAACAGCGAATTAAGCTTTTGGGTGGGGAAGGATAGATGGGATTCATGCCTTTCCCATGAGCATACGTGCAAAAGTGAATGAAACAGCATCAGTCGGAATTAGGCTCTATAATACTAGGAATATTTGACACTATAAGAGTAGGAATATTTGACTATATAAGACTAGGAATATTTGACTATATAAGAGTATAAATATTTGACTCTATAAGACTAGGAATATTTGAATCTGTAAGACTAGGAATATTTGACTATATAAGACTAGGAATATGTAAGACTAAAAATATTTAATTATATAAGACTAGGAATATTTGACTATGTAGGACTAGGAATATGTAAGACTAAACATATTTGATTATATAGGGCCAGTAATATTTCAATATAATAAAACTTCATTTACTGATGTCACCGATTTAACTCTCCGTGTATTGAATAGTCACAAACATTCATTTATATATTTGATAGAACACAAAATTTATTCATGAGCCCGACTGAAACCTTGAAGCCTCATTAAATATTTAATTTTGGTCTTCTGTCCGTATATATGTCTATAAATACTCCATATAATATTGTAGAATTACGGTGTTCGCGACTGAAATTTTATTAATAACGGTGCGTCATAATTGCTGAATAAAGTAATTCATCAATAAATATTCCTCGCTAAAATTTTAATAGTTTTTTTTTGTTACAAAAAGGTAATGAATTTCTTCATTATGTGTACTAAACCTTGTGTTGCTTAATGTCGATAGGTATAGTCACTGTACACTGAACCAGAAAGAGACTTAATTATTCTAATGACAATATCTTAGACTAAAAACAAGAAGCAAAACATTCTCTCAATATCTCATCTCGCAAGTAATCAGTAGAATACCGCAGGAAAGCATTTAAGAACACGATAACATTGTTTAGAAAAATGAACTACCATTAATAGATTTTAGTGAAGCCAAGTGACATTTGGAAATGAGTTCGCTTGTTCTTTTATATTCATTCCGTGCGACGCATTTGATAAACGCCTGCATCATATCTACGTTCCATATTTACTGTTCAGCTCCTTTTTTGACGTCCATTATCTACAAAAGATGTTTCAAGATTGTACTGTTTTGACCTTTGTTGCAAATTTCTTTTCTGACATACACTGGTAACATTTTAAAATAATGGAATATTACAGTGGAGATGTTTATAGAAGAAAACCTCATTTTTCATTGTCTCCATGAAAAGTGAACGGCTATTTTGAACTTTGGAGCACTGGAAAATGTTACTACAAATGTTTGCCTTTTATTTTCATGAGTTTGTATTTTTTCATTGTTGGTCCAACGTTTAGGCTGATACATTCTTCTACCTTCAGGAATATTTTACGCTTTCCTTGTAGATATTCGGAATAAGTCTTTTGTTTCTTTTTGTCACCTATTTTTGTTGTTTTTAGTAGCCTCTGATGGTGTGAAAGAGTTGTATGGCGACGAACAAAATTTACTTGTAAAGAGTTGGTCAGAAGAAACAAATAAAAGTTGGTAATCAAAATGGTAATATTAGCCGTGTCCTTATAAGGAAACATTCGGCGTCCGTTGACCGAGTAGCTAGTGCTACTGTTGGTTGAAATTTATAAATTTTTTCTCTCGATACAACTTTTAAGAAAATACGTTTCTGAAGTCCAAGGTGTAGCAACTGCTAAAAATTGTACTAGAAGACATGTTTTGGAAATTCTTTCTTGATTAAGCCGAGAACCTTTCAGTAAAACTTCTGAAGAAGGTTGTAGAATGTATTGGCCTAAACTATGCAAGTAAACATAAAGAATTAGTTCAGAAAAAAATCAATATCCCGGGGGTTAGCACCTTATATCGCCCCAGAATAAACCTGTCACATTCTGTCATGTTCTGTTTTAAAAATGTCAGATCAGAGCAAAAAATGGAGTAATTCTCTCATATCTGTGCAGCAGCCTTGGTGGGGATGAAAGATTTCCCACTTCACAACCACTTTCCCACAGTCTTAACGTCACAAGCCTATCGCTTCTTCAACACAACTTTGATGGAAAATATTCCGAGGAGTTCCATTATTTAGTGTCAGCAGCTAAGACCTTGACAGACAAGACCTGCATAGCCACATCCGCAAGATTGAATCACCCTCATTTTCTCCATATTCCGTTGGTAACATGGACATTACTTTTGGATATATTCTTCCCAAGCGCTGTTAATTTGTGGAACAGGCGCCGCCATGGATGATTTTCTCGAACACTACAGTGTTAATCTCTTCAAATCCATGGTCAATCGTTGTCTATCCACCATATCCTCGAAATCTTTTCTTCCATGTTCATAATCTCACGTTCATATCACACATCTTATTCATTAACCTTCTAACTTAAGTGACCTGTGGCCCTTGTATCGAGCTAACTTTATTTTGTAAAATTGATACTAATCTAATGCTCTCTACTTAATTAACTTACAACTTCAGAGTTGGATATATTGCAGCTTACAGGCGATAATCCATAATTCTTCTTTTATTTTGTTATATATATCAACTGAGCGGCAGTCTGGTAAAAGGTCATCTAAAATGAAAGTGCGCACGAATTATAGATATGTCATTGAATTCCTCCATACAGAAAAAAAGTTAGTACATATTGAATTCTATCAATGGTTACTGAACGGTTATGGAGACCAAACAACAAATTCGAGCACAGTTAAGTGGTGGATAATGCGTTTCGGGAGTAACGAGAGAAAATGAGTCTTAAAATGGAATCACCTTATTATTTACATTATTCGGACTATTTTCCTCATCTTTGTCAAGATACTACTGTCTAACAAAGGCAATGTTACTGTAGTGATGGACAAGTCAGATTATACATGAAAACTGGAAGACATCATTAGCAATGGTAGCTACAGCAAAGTAAAAAAAGATCCTACAATGAAAACGGAACGCAAACTGTCACAGATCCTAATCAAGAACAAGGATCACTTCCCACCCAAGACGTATAGGCAGTTATCGCAGCGTTACACCAAGCTACCTCACATATACGGTCTTCCTAAGATTCACAAAGACGGTATTCCGCTTAGGCCGAGTGTCAGTTGCCAAAGCTCTGTGTGCCACCGAGTCGCCTCCTTGTAGATATAATTGATCCATTGATCGGAAAGTCTCCTTCATATGTCCGAAAAATGTGAAAATAATCAAAGATGCTCACATCCTATCCAACCAGATGGTGAGCTTGGACGTGAAAAAAAATACCAAAAAACAAACCCCCCCCCAAAAAAACGACAAAGATGAGGAAAATAGTCCGAATAATGTAAATAATGTACATCATACATCATCTCAGAAATATAGACGGAATCACCTCAGTTGGTACAGATTTTCACAGGCTCGAATTCCCGGCTGGCAATAAAGGAATCACCAATGATCGAAGGAAAATGAGAATTCTTTCTATGTTATGTGTCTCTCTGGGGATGTGGGTGAACGTGGCTTTCTAGAATTTCTTTTCCCTTGTAGTTTATAACAATGTTTAGCATTTTGCTATCCCTCCCACTCCCTGTTCTACCATTCATCTCGACAAGCTCGTTTGGCAGGTTACCCCCCCTTTTCGTTCGATATGCCCGGTGAATGTTAAATGTTCCAAACCTTCTTCGCTCATTATGTGTACCAGAAATCTCATCTGCCTTTTCCCTTAAATGTTCCTTGTTGCTCACACTTTTCGTCCACGGTATTCTCAGCGTTATTCTATAGAACGACATATGTCGTTGACAAGTTGTTCTGTCCAATGATGATAGCGTTCACTCTGTACCTGTAGCTGTTATAGTGAAAATAAATACGAGGTGTTATTTTCAAAACGTCTCTCCTATATTGAATCAAGAAAATAGAATTATTAGGTAAGCAATGATATTTTTATATTTGTTTAAGTAAACAGCGCAAAGGTTTTTTTTTTCGTATTCATTTCTTTTAAGTGATGAATGTGTCTTGGCAGTATGTCGTCATTTATTCAACTATTATTTTATTAAGATTTTGTTTTTATTAAACTTTTTATTATTATCTTTTATATATGATAGTTCCTAACTTATTTTGAAATTCTTAAAATTAAGCATTCTATGGCCAACACAAATATTTATGCCTCTCTTAAATTTTAATCTTGCACATGAATAAAATACTACAGAAACGTTTGGGTAACTCATTATATTAATGAAATGCATCCGCGACCTGGGTAAAACAATAAGCTACATCCACGTCCTGGGTAAGACAATAGACTACATCCGCGTCTTGGGTAAAACAATAAACTACATCCAAAAGCAAGGCCTCTGATTAGGAGGCTTTGAAAAACGCGGAACCAGTTTTTAACTACTGGCGTACTCAGATTCACCCTGACCCGGTGTGGTAGCACCTGTTAGGGTCCCAGCTATAGGCAAATAGTTAACCCCAAACTGGTGTCAACACTGTGAAAGTGTAAAAATAGGATCTATTACCAGCAATATGTTTAAAATTACAAGCAATAAATTTTTGAAGCAAAAATTATTTCCAGCAATATATTTTTGAAAAAAAAAAATTAACAGTAATGCATTTAGGAAAAAATATTACCAGCAATGAAAGTCTTGTTGGCATTAAGTAACCCATTGAGGTTGATATGCCGTTAACCAAACACACACACACACACACACACACACACACACACACACATATATATATATATATATATTTATGGAGAAGATGTGCATAGGGGCAAACACAGCATGGTGACTATCAGTTTCATGCCCTAATGATATTTTGGTCTGAAGATTACACTCAGACGTGGAACGGACTGTCAAGATGCCGTATTGATTCCTACCTACACACTGTCTATCTTTAAATTCTCTATCATTGATAATGGGAACTATTCCCCGATAAATATAAGAAATATACATAAGTTCGCTAAAGAATTTGCTGAGAAATATTTTTATATAGATATGTATATATCTATATGTATATCTATCTCCGTTTCCCCCCGCTCTCTCTCTCTCTGTATATATATATATATATATATATATATATATATATATATATATATATGGAACAAAAAGAAATTAAACCTGATTTAAAGCATACGCATCGGCAAATTAATTTTCATTGATTTCCCTTTTTCAGGCTATTTGCTAAAAATCGTAAAAATATCTCAAATTCTATATTAATTTGTTGGCACTGTTTGCGCTCATTTGCATATTTATTTGTGGTATTTTTTTTGGGGGGGGGTGACAATTGCATGCATTCCTGCGCACTGACACTATTTTGTTCTTTTAATTTAATAATTTTTACCTCTTTTAATTATATTTTTTTCTGGTTCAAATAGCAAATATCTGATCCAACTTTTTAACTCGTGGTTATTTTTAAATCAGTCACATTTAATTTCAGGAGAAATGTCTTTATTCTCACTTTTTAGATTTTATCCTTTATGTCTCATACATACTTTGACAGGGAAGTGCTTTTTTATATTTATACTTTTCTATTGACATCTTGTGATTATAACATCTTTTGCTTTAACCCAATATAACTCTATAAGGCTACTGTTATCATTAATATTTACTGAGGTTATATCTGAAAGTTGCCATTAAATATTAATTCCGATATCTATCTATCTATCTATCTATCTATCTATCTATTTTTGATTGATTGATTCGTTTTCTACGGCTCCTCAACCATTTGAAGGTTCATTTGAGATAATGATTTCTTGATAAATGTCGTAATAATTAACATATAGATAGGGAGAGAAGAAGCAGTGAATTCATACCTTAACAAGTACATTTGCAGGTGAGAGAAAGAAACCTAATTGGAATTGGAAATTCGCTCTCCGAGCCACTATCTATTACGCCTACCACACATTCAAGCCTACAGAACCTAGTATTTCCAAGCGGTTACCCATCTCGGTACTGAATCTCTCTCTCTCTCTCTCTCTCTCTCTCTCTCTATATATATATATATATATATATATATATATATATATATATATATATGTGTATATACGATGGTCATTCAATAAATAAGGTGAATTTTTCGGTATAAGGACTTCTAATACAGATAGAAGCTTTTGTTTTACTTTTTCACATGGATTTAATTTCTTTTGCAGATTAAATATAAACTTTAAGAGATTTGGCGGTTAACAAAGATGGCCGACCAAGAAGCATACCCCAGGATTGAACAGCGGTCAGTTATCAAGTTTTTGGTTGCTGAAGGGTGTAAACCAGTTGAAATTCATAGGAGAATGTCAACTGTGTATGGTGCCACATGTTTCAGCCAAAAAAATGTCTACAAGTGGGCTAAATTGTTTAAAGAAGGACGGAGCAGTGTTGAGGATGAAGACAGGCCTGGGAGGCCTACAGAAGGGAGGTCTCCTGAGGTGATCGAGTCAATGACCTCATTCAGTCTGACAGAAAAACTACTGTGAAATGCTGAGGCAGGTCAAGAAAGGCATAAAGAACAAACGCAGGGGGTCATCAGCCAGAAGGAGTCATCTTGCATCATGACAACGCAAGGTCTCACACAGCAGCCCAAACGGTGCAGACCATCAATGAGCTGCGCTGGGAACTGCTCCCTCATCCCTCTTACAGCCCAGACCTTGCACCTTCAGACTTTCACCTGTTTGGTTCCTTGAAAAGGTTCACGAGAGGCACGAAGTTTAAAAGTGACGATGAAGTCAAAAGTGTTGTGAGCGACTGGCTGAGACATCAGTCCAAATATGTCTACGCCGAGGGAATACGGAAGCTTGTGTACAGATGAAAAAAGTGTGTGACAGTGCTGGGAGACTACGTTGCAAAAAAAAAAAAAAAGAAAAAGTAAGCTTCTATCTGTATTAGAAGTCCTTATACCGAAAAAATTCACCTTTTTTATTTGACCCGTATATATATATATATATATATATATATATATATATATATATATATATATATATACTGGGTGTAACAGCAAAATTATTCAAATCATGTAACAGTATAATTGTCCATCCCACAAAATGTTTAATATCTAAAAAAAAAAAAACACTAAACTAATTGAGTTTCTTTTTCCCTCTTTAGCCATCTTGACGCCATTTGTAGTAAGAATCCCTGAAAAGCCCTTTGAGTTATTCAGCTAAAAAGAGAACTGGGTAAGATCGTTTTGTGTCATTCCCACTATATTCACAAATGAGTAATGGCGAGAGGAAAAAGATCATTCAGGCCTTCATTAATGGCACAAATATTCATATTCTGGTTTCCATCTTCAAAGTCCATTCAAGAACCATCAAGAGAAAAGTGAATAAGTTTTAAAAACGGGGACTTTAGAGAGAAAAACTAGATCAGGAGGTCACAACAAGAAGAGGGATCATCATTTGAACTTTGAGATAAAGAGATCAATATATATATGAACTTTATTTCAATTCTTCAAGAGCTACCGATCCTTAGCTATGATTAATTAATGATGAACATATCATTTTTATTTATGATCGACTTCATCACGATTCTTCTGTTAAGCTTGGGGAGTATTTATAAATTCTTATTGAATAAAGCACAGTCCAATAGTGTTATAAAAAAACTCGTAGAATTCCATTAAGATATCTTTAATCATTTCTAAGATACAACGGTTCAAAGCTTCATCTAACAAATGGACAATTTTGTTTTTACACGCGCTATATATATATATATATATATATATATAAAGTTATATAGATAATATATATATATATATTTGATATAAACTAGGGTTGAATAGGGACTTAGGTGTTTTAAATCTTTTTAGATATAGTAAAAAAAAAAAAATTTTTTTAAATATTTATGACAGTTAGATTTAAGTTAGAATATCCGAACAGTGACGTTCCATGTCACGTGACGTCCGTGTCTCGCGAAGGACGCTACTTGCTAACAAACAGTAATTTTAATTTATTTGTAACAAACAGTTATTTCTGATGAAAACTTGAAGACAATTTGAAATATCAAATATATATATAAATAAATAAATACTTTCATAAAATAAAACACTATAATTTTTAATTTGAAACTTTTTCTATATATACATATTAAGAAAGTATACGTGGCTTCTCATTATGCTATATATATATATATATATATATATATATATATATATATATATATATATATATATATATCGTCTTTTATTTATTGTGCGTAAAATATAAGTCCGGGTATAAAAACAAAATTTTAGTGAGAGTGTATCTGGGGGGGGGCAAGTGTGAGAGGGAAATGTATGAAAGCTCTAGAGAGAGGGTGTAATAGAAGAAAGAGGAACAGGAAGGCCTAAAGGTGAAGGTGGGGATTAAAATTTAACAGAGAGAAGTTTTAAAGAGAGGAGTTAAACAACGGTTTAAATGAGTGAGGTACAGATAAATAGGGATTAATTACAGTGAATCTTTTTGGTATACAAAAGTTTTGTATGCAGACGAGTTGCCAAATGGATAGAAAATGAACTTTCCGACCATACGCCCCGAATTCAAATGTCATCATGGAAGGTAACGTTTTGAAGCTATTGTTTTGGGGAAGTGATCCAAGCGTGCGGCACCACTGTGAGAACCGTACCCTACTGGTTGACCCAAACCTTGTTAGTGAAATTATGCTGACGGAATTGTTTGTCGAAGGTTGAAGAGCGCGAATTCACAAATCATCGTGACCGACGGTTTTAGTGTATTGGTCTTGTTCAAAATTTTTGATCACACCAGATAATTTGCTCTCCCTCGGAAATAGTAACTAAAGTCCGCTCAGCATTCATCTTTCTTCGTTTACGTGCCATCCCCCTTTCAAAACGTAGGCGATCATGGCCCTCCATAACTTCCTTTCGCTTTTAAGTCTTAATAACTTTTGCCTTTTTGTTATTTCTCCTAAATCCTGTTCTTCCATCCATTTACATCAAGCTGCTTTCCTTTGTCCTTCTTTCCCTCAATCTGTCCTGTGAGCATCAGGTTTTTCAAGCCCTCCTTCCTTTGCTGAGCATAGTTGCTGTATAAACCATAACTTGGTGCTGTTGGTGTTGAACAAGCACAAATGTGCCTGAACAGGCCTCTGCAACAGGGATTTTCTATCAACCCTTGCAGACAAGTTTATTTTGATACGAGCGGCTAGTTACTACTTATTTCTGTAAAATCATTCATAGAATAGAAATCAACAATTTTAAATAGGTTAATAAATACGTGCATATGCATTAAAACTCATCTCTGCCAAAACAGATATCTATGTATAATGCAGTTTAAAATGGAAGATGAATTAAGATTCAAAACATATATAATCATATCGTAACACGCACATAATTACTTCTATTAGTACAAATATATCTATACACGTCAGTCTATTTGAATGCACAAATATATTTCCTATTATCATCGATATACTACTGTCGTGGGAATATTAAAAAAAAGTATTTACGACTTTCAAATATAATAAAAGCCTTAAAATTTCTGCGTGGCAAAATAAAAGTGATATCTCTCGATTTATTCTTTACGACCGATTCACCATGAATTCTTTAAGGCGCAATAAATTCGATTTTATCCTCAAAAACATTTTATCTTTCGTTTACTTGTCTCGCTTTTCCGACATTCTTTTTTTCATCTTGCTTGCTTCATTTATTGACAAATTTCATTACTCTGTCTTTGTTAAATTGACTATTTACTCATTTCTCTTTCTTTCTTTCTTTCTTTCTTTCTTATGCGTACTTTCATTTTATTCAACTTTTTTGTTTTTCAATAAATGTAATATATTAGTTTATCTTTCTTTCTTCTTTCTTTCTTTCATTTCTATATTAAACTTTTTTCTTTCTTTCTTATTTTCTTTCTTTCTTTCTTTCTTTCTTTTGTCTTTTTTCTTGCACCTTGCTCTTTTTCTTTCTTTCTTAAGAGTACTTTTCTCCCTCTTATATTTCTCTGCTTTATTTCATTTCTATATTACTTTTTCTTTCTTTCTTTCTTTCTTTCTTTCTTTCTTTCTTTCTTTCTTACAACTTTTTCTTTCGTTTTTATTTCCTTTGAGCACTTGTCTCTATCTTCTTACGTTTCTCTTCTTTCTACACCTTTCTTTTTTCATTCTTTAATTTCTTTATTACACTTTTCTTTCTTTCTTTCTTTCTTTCTTTCTTTCTTTCTTTCTTTAATTTAACTTTACAGCTTTCTTTCTTTAATATTTTATTATACTTTTCTTTCTTTCTTTCTTTCTTTAATTTAACTTTACAGCTTTCTTTCTTTAATATTTTATTATACTTTTCTTTCTTTCTTTCTTTCTTTCTTTCTTTCTTTCTTTCTTTCTTTCTTTCTTTCTTTCTTTCTTTTTAATCTATGTCCTGATTTGAATCTTTCCCTCTCTTTGGGTAAGACTTCAGTACTCGTAGATAATAGCATAGAAAATCGTTACTCAGATTTTGATGGGTTTTTCTTCCTCTCATCATATTAAATCAGGCAGAAGAAATAAAATTGTTTGCTAGAAACTTATTAGCACTTTATAAATCGATCATGAGATTTGTGCGTTGTGTCTCGCTACATCGACGGCGAAAAATGTTTTATTTAACAAGAGAAACTTGCTTCAAAGAAATCGGTTCCTCATGAGCAAAGAAAAACATTTGATTATTTCCAAATGCAGATTTATGGGAATCTTTCTTTATTAGAAAAACCCCTTTAACTTCAAGATGTGAAACTAAACTAATGAAAAAAATATAAATGTATATATTAGAGAACGCTTTTACGCTACATAATTACGAGCGTGTGTCAATATACAGAGATTTATATGTAAATACTTGTCAATGTATATCCGTATATGAAGGGTAGGACGTGAATAGTCACAAGTATGTGTACGTAGGAAGATGTAACTGAACTAGAATAATAGCAGTTAGGCGCAGTCAATCTATCGCAGAACTAAGGTTGAAGATCCGACTAGAAGTAGTGCACTTTCCTTTTCTACAATTGTTTCTTGGGGGTTGTTAGCGTCAGTTCTCAGAGCACAAGTTAACCCATTAACTGCCAAATTTTCTTAATGAGCATTTTTGGCCCAGACAGGAGTCTTAGGAGTTTATATTACTTATGTTTAATTTCAGTCGTTACCATTGTCGTTTTTATAGAAACTAGAACATTAAATATATATGTGTATAAAACATCAAAAAATAATATTGATTAGAAATAATAAAAAAAATACTTTTCAAAATAGTCATTATTTTTCTACTCGTGAAATGTAAAATTATGACAGAAAGTGTCTTCTTACGGCTAATAATAAAAACTTTAAAGGCTAAGTGTTGTAAAATATACCTCTGCAAATGCAATATATGTAAGCAATTCAATGTAAATACAAGGAATAACAAGTAGTGAGTTTAATTTTAACAGAACCCCAAATGGGGCCCATGGCAGGTAATGGGTTAAGCAATGATGCGTGTACATAATCCATAATCTGGTGACAACATAGAAAGAGCAGACAGTAACTAATCTCAGGCTGGTGTATTTATGCGTATTTACATGTCACTGGATTATCCAGAGTAAATTTGCGTCCAGATTCTAACAACATTTCAACTTCAAAGTCGAATTTTTTTTCATGTTACACGAAATTTTTTTCCATTTTGTCATAGATCTTCCTAAAATACATAATTTAATCAATAAATCAGTAGTATAATATTGATTAAAAAAACTGTTTTTGCACAAAAACGTTTTTTTTATACCAATGCACTTTATTAAGTGTTGAATACTAATCGAAAATTATACAGTTTTCGCGGATACATAATCTGTGTCTTATACTGCAACTTATAGTTTCTCGGAGAGAACATAAGTTCAAAATGATTGAACATGGTTCGAACGCTCAAATCTCCGATGACCTGCGAATAAGCGATGGCAAACAATCAACGATTTCTGAACGAAAATCCTGCACCCAATTTCATTCACATGACTTTGTGGAGAGGTTATAACGTTAGGGTGCTGATCATGAGTTCGAATCTCACTATTATCGATTTGTCAAGGTGTTGACCTTGATGATATCGGTCTGGGTAGGTGATTCCAGGGTGCATGGCACCGTTGAGGATTGCTTGAAACAACAATACAGGTTGACCCAAGAGTCTTATGAAGAAAATTGGTTAGAGGAAGCTTTTCGGAATTCGTCGATGGTTATGTTAGCATGAAATCACAAGTCATCGTGACCGAGGGTTGACATGTTCAACTACTGACACTTGCTAGATTATACGCTCCTTTGCAGTTACAGTATTGGCTCTATAAATGTTGACCATGTGTCTGTAACAGGAATTAGACAGCTACTCGAGGTAACAGGCATATCCGAAAAAGGAGTAACCAGTTTTTATTATTATAAAGAAAACCCTCTTCTAGGAACTTATATCCTTGGGCCCTGTTGTATTTGTTTTTTTTTTTAATCATTTCATCCCATGCAAGGTAGTAAAGCCACCGAGACACAAAGTGGTTACTGATTGTGAACAAATCTGAGAAAATATATTAAGGAGTTGAAGAAACAGCAATGTACATGAGCAGGCACCTATACATTTTTCGATTAGTATATAACACTTAATTAAGTGCATTGACATAAAAAGACTACGTATGAAAAAACACTTCTTTGTGTAGTAATTGTTTTTCTTTTAATTATTATTAGGTTTCCGATTTATTATTTCTTAAATATTGTAATGAAAAATAGTGTTGGTTCGTGATATTTCTGGTTATGTAATGATTTCATTAATCATGTATAAAAGCATTGAAGTCTCGTTACGAACATCAATGTTATACACCCGTCTTCTGATGAGAGCTCAAAACTTCTTTTGGAAACACCGTCCGACCATCCACCAAATCTACGGCGGTCTTCCTTGTGTTTTCTCACTCACACGAGCCCGTCGAGAACAGTCTGCTGGCCACTGCCCCCGTGCCGAGAATAAGGTTGTCTCTTCTCTCTTTGAAAGCCAGGGGCAGAAAACGATCATTCCCTAACATCATCTCACAGGATGCAGGCATTGATAGGCAAAACTTGGGGACAGCATTAAAAGGACCGAGAGGTCTGGCGTAGTGCTGCGGTCGACACATGATGATACAACGGTTTAAGCTTACGGTCAAATCACGCTGAAACACCGGTTCTCGTACGATCACCGAAGTTAAGCAGCGTAGAGCCAGGTCAGTACTTAGATGGGGGACCGCTTTGGGAAACACCTGGTACTGTAAGCCCCAAAGTCCAACCCTTACCTCACAGTCGGTGGGGGTGTAAACGGTAGTGTCAGAGTTATGCTGCCCGGAACTTCGTTCCTGGTAGGGCCACCCAAGGCGGACAGGTCTGACACACACGCCGGCTAACAAGGGCTCTGGTGAAAATCCAAGGAGCGTCTGCATCGGTAACCGGCGACTTCTGGTCGTTCCTGTCTCTGCGTCTGTGAGAACCCCGCGGCAAGCAAGAACGTTATCCGAGTAGGCCTGGGTACCCTACTTCTGTAATTTATCCCAAGAATCTTCTTCTCATAACAGGAAGAAGCAGGCTCAATCCGCCCAGAGTGAATGCCGCATCAGTACAGTACAGTATACAACGGTTTGGCGCTGCCTGGGTCAGATATTGGCGGTTGTTGTTATAAAAGGTAAACACTGATAAACAGAGGTGACACTGCTTTGTGCCAAGTAAATACTGATTAGAAATCATGCCAACAAATTTCAAGGGCTGAAGGATACCAAAATATACACTAAGATTTTGAAAAAAAACATTTCCCATTTCTGAATCTTCGTGTAGGGCGGAATTAAAACATGAACGTGAAGTTTATTTATTTTATTATTATAAATATAAAAAAACTTATATGTTTCTCTTGTAAAAAGCCAACACAGATTTTCCAATGCCTTTCGTTACTTGTAAAATAAAAAAAACAGTTGTAATAGTAATTACTGTTCAGTACAGTCTTGTGAGAAAAGATATTTGTATCGATTCAATCTGTTGTGAAAAAATATTTCGTGACAGCTGTAATTAAATTTTTTGCATGCAATAAATACGATGGCCAAGGATTTAAACGTTTTCTGACCGCAGTTCAATGACTCACAGTGTGAAAATAGTACTGATTCTGTACAGAGATGATGCAGACATCTGTGAAAAAAAATGAAAAGACACGTAAAAAACTACAGATTGTCGAAGCTCACGAGAAATTAATAATTTAATCTGATGGACAACTCCTGGAGAGTATAAATTGATTTTGAGTCAAACAATTTTCTGTTGCTAATCAATAAAATGCCGTTTTTAAGCCAGACATTTTAGGTACAAATCAAGGAAAACATCCCACGGTCTGACTGTAAGAATCCCCGTTATTAAATTTTTTTGTCTTTAACATTGGTTTTCGTCAGAAAAGACGCAAAATTGTAACCTGTTTTGTGGCTAAGAGAGCTATGTATAAAAAAAATGAGTTTTTGAAATAGATTTTTAAGAATTCAATACTTTTAACTTTGAAGACTAATGTTACTCAGTATTCCTACTTTACTTACCTTTGTTTCACTCCGTGTCGTACTAAACTAAGCTTTGTAACAAATGTAATGAGAAAGCCATCTGTAAATATGATAGATTTGCTCGCCGAAGGAAACGGGAAAATTACTTCCTGATACATGCAGCAAATATTGGGGTCCATTTTTCAATTTCAAATTCTTAAGCATCGTAGGTCGGAAATAAGTTGGAAAAACGCAACAAGAAGCAAACAAACAAAAAGATGAGAACTTGTTTCTTACCTGTAAAACCTGTTTTACAGATACAATGAAAGGCATCTCCTAGATCTTTGCAGGTGGTTGCATTTTGGCAAGGACTTGGATTGCAAAGGTCAACCTTAAAAAAAATTATATAAATATTTATTACAACACACATATATAAAATGCAAAGCTATATATATATATATATATATATATATATTTAATACAGAAAAAATATTCTGCTAAAAAGAACATATATCATTACAAAGAAAATAATTAGAGGGAATATTAATTAATTTCATTTCATAGATAAACTCACGACAGGCACACTTTTTCATATCAACAGCATTCATAAAATTTATGCTTAATGAATGTAAGAACCAGATACCCGCGGCAGATGTAAAGTAAGTCGTTCACTCTAAAACGCCAAATTTACATATACATACATATATGTCTGTATATTTGGTGTACATTTTTCCGTTCAATGGGCAATAAAAGCTGTCAATTCAAACCATATACATTGTGCTATTTAATGCCACAAGAACAGATATGTCATTCGCTTTTCAGCAAGAGGTAGAGACAGAACAATTTTAGTGTATTAGACCCGAGAAAGCCAAATGTGACGAAGTAACCGACTCGGCCCACAACTGAACAACGACAACGGTTGACAAAGATCCCTTTCGAGCTAATAGGATGATCACCAGTAGTGTAAATATGTTGGTGGTAGAACCATGGACTTACAGTCACATACCCGACCTATGTATAATATTTTGTTACAACGTTTTCATCCCGAGAAAGAACGAATTACCCAAATATGATGGGAAATGTGTTAGAATTTGTTTATATGGCAGTCTCGGATTACAAGAAATTTCTGACGGCTTGCATTACTGTTCCAGCTATTTTTTATTGATTTAAATAGAGTAGTATAATCGTACGGTGATATCATCTTGAAATACTGGTTATCGTCTTATCACCGAAGTTAAGCAACATCTAGCCTGATCAGTACTTAGATGGGTGACAGCTTAGCAATACCCGCTGCTGTAAGCTTGGAGGTGCAGGTGGTGTGATAGATAATGTATCAGACAAAAGAAGTCAGTAAGCGGAGTTCGAATTCCAGTTGGGTTCGTTGCATTCACTTATGCGCAAATATCCTTGTGAAAAGTGTGAACTCGTCTCTTCTTCTCTGCAACTAGTCTATCGCAGAAAATAACAGCAGTGTACTGCAGGAAGTCAGTAATTGAAAAGGGAAATGATCGCTCTAATGTGTATCACGCATGCCTCCTAGAGAGTTTAATTCATTACCATGTGGAATTCGAAATTGTTGGTTTTTATCTAGGGAATGACTGCAAAAACAACACTTCCCTAAATTCATGTATAGATGCATGCTGGAATTTCTTACTAAGTGTTGAGGGGTTCTCCCCTTTTGACACAAATGGACTCACCCAGGTATAAATATACTACTGGTAGTGAATACCCGGGAGAAGAACGAGAAAGAAAGACGAACAGAGCACCAACCAGAAGGAACGTAACGAGCAAGAGTCACAGTGAACAAGCACGTCGACTCAGTAAGAAGTCATACAGGGATACATCGATACCAAAGACTATATATATATTTTGCTACTAACCCGCATTCCTGGAACTACTAACCTGCATTACCAGTTTGTATTATTAGATTAATACATTTATTTTCCTATATTCATTCTTGGCGTTTGTTATTTATTGGGACCGGATTTCATCCCGGAATCCACAACACTAAGCAAAAACGAAACAAAAAACAACAAAAAAAAAAAAACAACAAAAAAAAACCACTTCCATATTTTTTTTTCTTGTTTTGAAGTCAGATCACTTGATTGTATCTCTTTTGCGTTTGAACACCATGGTTTGTAATATTTTTTGCCTTATTACTGTTGCTTTGTCTATTTTTGACTTGCATATACATTGTTTGCTTCATCTTATTTTACCCTTTTCTTTTTCTTTCTTTTCTTATTGTTTATTGGCAACTTTGTCAATTCTACAAAACCATTGCCAACTCATCCTCAGAAATAAAGAGGCTAAGATATATATTTTTAAATTAAAGCAGTAAACCGATATATAAAACCGTTAACCAGTACGATATATACGTTCTGTAATGTTTTTAGTCATCAGTTGTTAAATATGTGAAAAAAATAACATGAGATTAAACGTTCTCGTTGTGGATTGGGCACCATGTGTTACTTGTAAATGTATTTTAACCGACTGATTCTGGTCAATTAAACTTTTCATTATAGTAATCATAACGTCCATCTTCCACTACAAGGACTCAAATGCCTTCTGCTAACAGGAAGCAGACAATGATTTTATTGTGGAAATCCTACGAGAAATGTCAACTTCTTAACGAGTCCTCTTGATGGCACATCTATCATTAGCTGGCACGTTTAATCGAGTGCTATTGACGTCACTCAACTGGCGTCCATTTATAAAATGCTCGATCTCCAACGAAGACATCTCGTAAGAGGTGACATCACAGAAGCTGTAAGCGTATTCTTCATTCCCTGAAAGATTGGAGATTCAATCAATAATCTTTCTATTGGTTATCGCCTGCTAAAAAGCTAATTTATGGTGACTGAATATAATCAAATTTTGAACACCGGGTCTTATTTTTAAAATCAGTTTTTCTGCTTGCTACTAAGATTTGATTGTAGGATAACTTTATGACATTCTTATTATGTACCTTGTGCTCAAGTACTTTAGTATGAAGGCATTGGTTTTACAAAAGATTCTCGCATGAAGATATTTCCAACTGAATCAATATTGTATTCATTGGCAATTAGGATTAATGCAAACGCCTGTGTTTCAGTGGAAGATATGCCTTTTTAATGTTATTATTATTGAGGTCAATTCCTAGTGTTTAAGGTGAACTTCTAAGCGTTACTTAGATGTGGGCACAAGGCCGAAAGTAAGAGCACCCAGTTATGATTGAAACCGCTACTCAGTCGTAATTCTTCGGACAAAAAAAACTTGTTAACCATTACACCAAGTCGAAAAGTCCCAAATCCTAGTGGTTATGCATGTAAATTAATGAAAGTTTTAAAAAGTTTCTGATATTTTCGTTTCCCTTGTAAGAATAACGGTAAGTTTTTATTTCTTAATTTTCAACTTTTGTAGACATTTCGCGCATATATATAATTTTTTTTTGAAAGCAAAACAACGTTTAATTGTCTCATTTATTTTTAATTTGACCACTTTGGACGAATTAAGTCATAATTTAATCCAGATTATTTTATGACGAATCGGTTTTAGGTCGTTTAATCCCGGAGGTAGTTTAGAAAATTCAATTCTTATGATTACATTTATTTATAAAATTATTAAAATGCATTAATTATTGCTTTTTAATTTTTAGACGTTGATTAATAGTTGCATGAACATTTATGTCAAACGGGCAAAAAAAAAAAAAAGAAAATTAATTTTTACAGAGTAGTTCTTATGTCTATTTTGTATTAATTTAATACAACTCTATAAAAAGAGATTTTAACTATTTTACCTTAGAAAACGAAAGGAAAAATAGAAATAAAACACATTTATGTTCATAAATTTCATATTTCTATCAGTATAGTACTCCTTAAAGCATTTCCGACACAATGGAACTGGCGCGTTCTCTGCACCAATTTTCGTCTTTTTTTATCTCCGTATGCAGATATAAAACTTTCTTTCCCTTCAATAGACAATAAAAGCAGTCAGTTCAGACTATACGCTTGTTCTGGCTTATTCTTCTAGTGTTATTTACTTGGTAAATAGTCCCAGAAATGACGTAACCTAACGAAACCGAGTAAATAGTAACTTCTTGAATTATTTAGAATCGGCACATGAATGAAAATTGTTCGTATCGTTTGAAAAAGTTTAACTCATTAATTGACGATATCCACTGATTTCTATGGAAACAGAAGATGATGTCCGCCATTTAACGGTTAAGAAAGAAGTGGAAATCCAAGAAAATAAGTTTCTTCCTGTTTCAAACACATGTTAGTGAAATTTATTTGAGGCTTTACAGCATTCAGTAAAAGAAGTTATCAAGAAGAAATAATAACAAGTTCTAATTTATACTGAATAAGTATAGGCAGCTGACTCAGCATTAAACTAAGCTGTCACATATAGGTATTCTCCAAAAGTAGTATCCCGTTGAAATGCAATCTGGTGAGTAAATCTCTAGTCTATATAGTCCCCCTACTAACAGTAAAGGCCTCTTCATATATTAAGAACTCAAAAGATTTGGTTGAATCAATCCGAAGTACACCCATTGATAACAAAAGGATAGTTTCTGTGGGTGCAGTGAGCCTGTTCACCACTGTTTGTACAGATAAAACTCAATCGGTGCCTCCAAACAGATCTAGAGGGAGAAAGAGGTATCCCAATAGATAACATATTTTCTGTTCTGTGTACATAAAACATTCCTCAATCTAAGCCTGACATATCCCAGTATGTAAATTGCTTGGCTATATTTTCGACATTATTATTATGGTGAACATATAATACCTGGAATATTTCGAGGAAATAACTTTAGGAAAGGCATCTATAAAGTTAACTTCATGTCTGAGATACGCAGAAGACACCTTCATATTCTGGCCTCACTCGGAAGATATTCTTGCAAGATTTTCGATCCAGTTCACAATGGAAGAAGTAACGTCAAATTATCTGGCTTTCCTGAATGAACTAATAACTCAAACGGAGAATAAAGTCAAGATATCCGTATATCCCAAGCTAATCTTCACCTGATATTGCCTTAAATTCAATTCCAATCATCCATAGAGCTTAAAACAAAATCATAAATGGCAACACAAACACATATCATCAGGAGATGATCAGCATAAAACGTACGCCTCAGTTTAAGAATGGAATGAATAGTTGAGGGGGATTGGAAAACACAGTCTGATTCCTTTATGTAAAGGGAGAGCTGGAATGGATTCAGAAAACATGCGGTACATTCAGCAGCAGCGCGATATTCAAAAGCAGCTCGACGTTACGGAGAAAATCTCTGATGAGTCATGCAAGTGACGAAGAACTGCATATACTCTGTAATTTGTAGTTGTGGAAAAGAAAACATCCGACCCCTAAAAGTACGCCTAGGGAACATCTAAAAGCCATAATCTGGGGTGAAAAAATGAAACCATAGCTGATCATGTATGGAAGGAAAAGCTTAGGTACCAATCCTTATAGAAGGAAGTGAAAATACTAGATAAAAACACTAATGGATTTAACGTCTGAATAAGAGCATATGCGATTTTATGACGACCTCTACAGTAAGTTTAGCGTAGTAAGAAAGAGAAGCGGTGGCGAAGGAATTTAAACGTGAAAGCAAGCTGTTAACAGTCAATAAGAATATTAGATTTAAAGGTACCTATTTTTGGATTTAAGATTGTCCTATAAGACAATAGTCTATAGGATTAAATCAACTTTTCTTGACAGCATAGTAATTGTGAGTTCCATCCCTGGGTCGGGCGGTACAGACACAACCTTTTTGGAAAAAGGGCTAGTAATAACTGATCAGTAATAAAAAAGGGGGAAAAGATGAGACATCTCTTGACATGGACAGTGAAAGGAGAACATTATACTACTTTGGATTATATAAAGAGTTACTCCGATCAACACACACCTGAAGAAGACTGAGGACCAAAACGGTTGAAACGTTAAGATAATAACAACAAAGATGAAGACTTGAATCTGAATCTAAGTACAAAAAAGAAAAAAGAAAAAAAGGAATAAAGCAACGGGGATATTAAAGGTTATATATATATATATATATATATATATATATATATATCGCAAAATACATTCGAATGCTTAAAGGTGGTCATCAGTGATGAAAGCCGTCTTCATCGCTGATTTCCGGGTTCTTATTCATCATATCAACTCCAACAGCCACCCCCGACCTGTTATCTTATTCTAAAGGTCGCCACCGTGTAAAGAATTGTGCTAGTGCTCATGACAAAATTTATACTTTCAGCTCTTAAGAAAAAAAAAACAAAAACAAAAACAAAAAAACAAAAAACAACGGAAGCGTCCAAAATTGTTTGCTCTGTCCAATTAAAATTATTTTAACGATCCATTTAGCTGTTCACTAAAATGGGGGTGTCTTTTCCCTTTTCCCCCCTTCCTCCTTCCAAACTGAATTATATAAATTGCTTGCTTCGCACCAATTAAAAATGTAATCTTTTCCTCCATAACTAACTTATACTACTACTCAATCAAAAAAAAAAAAAAAAAAAAAATAAAGTAAAACATTAATAATATGTTTGAGGTGGTTAGGTTTTAACTTGTTAAAAGTTTTTATTATCGTATGGAATGGATTGATTTTACATATTTACAATTAAAATAAATCAACGGTACCGGGAGGGACGGATGGGATATTAAATTGAACTATATAGGGAAGGATGAAATATTGATTTGAAATAAATTAACAATTTATATAATACTACTATCGTATGAAAACGGGTGAGTTCTATATTATTAATTTAAAATAAATCGACGATATCGTCCGGGGGCTAGAATTTTATATTATTAAGGTTAAAATTTATTATCAAAACAAAGAAAAAAAACAAATTAATTCTAAATTATAACGTTTAAAATAAGTCGACGATATTGTAGCGTATGGTATAAATGGATTCTATTAATGTTAAATTGTGAAGATTGATTTTAAATTATGTTACATTAAAATATAATAACATTATCGTATGAACGGGAAAAATACTAAATTATGATAATTTCCTGTACCTGAACAATATCGGATGTTAAGTTACAATATTTTATGTTTCATAAAAAATTATCGAGAGTTTGTGAATTAAGTTTAACTAATAAAACCTACGATGAACCTATTTATTCGCAAGCAGATTAAATCCAAATAAATTTTATCAATAGTGAGAGGTGATTTTGTATCTAGCTTTTCAGGGATTGTTTTCCATTGAATTATTCCCCCACTGCTTGGATGCTTTAAGCCATATCCATTTAGAGGCCGTTAGAGCTTCATTTGAAATTTTCTTAACGGCTTTGGCTTTAGCTGATCCCACAATCCCTATTTTCCTAAAAGCTTTGCGTAATATATATATATATATAACATGTTTTACAATTATGTTAAGAAAGTCAAAAATTAAAGAATTTGCCAGTATTTCTTATATATAGATCGGACGTGTACATTGTCTACTTGCTGAAGAGGCTGATATTTTTTAAGTTTCTCTCTATATTTCTGAGATGAGTTATTATGTACATTATTTACATTATTCGGACTATTGTCCTCATCTTTGTCGCCATATTTATTACAACGTTTCGGCCGTTGTACGCCTTCAAAAATTGCAATATGAGCACTGGTAAAAAAGTGGTTGCTGAATACATTGGGTTTATAATACCCAGAAATTCATACACAGATGTCCTCAAGGGCACATGGCACAGTGGATAAAGGCGTTAGTTAGATCCAGTGACAGGACCCAAAGAGTGTGAGTTTAATATCCGGTTAAGGCAGTGGAAAACTTGCAGGGGGGAATTAACAGGAGATAATTGATAACTGACATCCATTAAACATGGCACGTGGAACTAGAACAGTCTACCCCAGTGAGCGAAATAAAGGGTTCAGTTCGACATTCCAACCATCTGAAGAAGGCCGGAGCGTACAGTTTGTTTTTCAATTAAATTATGCTAGTTTCGCAAACAGGATCTACCAACAAAAATATGCAAGCAGTACAACATTTTCAAAACGTAAATATCAAATAAAAAAAAACAAAAGCAAAAATAACATGAAAATCAGAAAAACAACACAACGACGCTTAATAAAGCAGTGAACTTAGCTTGGATGAAAAATAGCAATAATTATCTATCCTGAAGAAGATACACAGCTAAACAAAAGATCAGAGTCCTTTTCAAATACAGACACGAAAACGAATTCCTGCTGCAGTACCTACAACTAAATCATGGCCAAAAATAATAAATAAAGTCCGATAACAGAAGTTAATTTCAAATACCAGTACTTAAAACCAAATGGAAATGTATGATGAAAAATATACTAAGCAAATAAATTTACAAAAAAAGAAAGATGCTCGTAATCTGGAGTGCTTAAATTTCAAATGTCAAATTTATAATCACCATCTTTGACAATAAAAGCATTTTAGGAGATGATCATAACATTGTTATCACTCTAAAAATGTCACTGCAAATAAACTCGTTGTTGGCGCCCGCAGCTGAAACTGTATCAGAAAATACCAAGCACGAGATAACTCGTCATCATCATCATAGAAAACAAAACTGCCAACCAGGAGTTATCCGGTGGTTGGCGGTCAATGAATTAAACTTTTCTCAGCAGTAAAAGAAAAGACTAGACATTAATTGTAAGAAGACAGAATGTATTGTTGTCAGCAAAAGGAACAGTCCGAGTTGCGGCCTACGAACTAGAGAGATCGAAATCAAGCAAGTAGAGCAGTTTGAATATCTGGGGAAATGTAACGGCGAGATCCGAATGCGTCATTGAATAGCGAAATATGTTTTCTGAAAGCTAAGCAAAGTATTAAGAAACATGAAAGTTTCGTTAGAAGGAAAGAAGAAAAAAAACGTGCGTAACTTATCTGTAATATTAATCCTATATGGCAGTGAATGCCGGACACTTTCTTCACATATGAAGAGAGGATTTGTGACAACAGAATTGTAGTTCTACAGAAAGATGCTGAGAACACAATGGACGGAACATGTGAGCAACGAGGAAGTTTTAAGAAAAATGGAGACGAAAAGTCACTTGTGTTTAGGATCAGAAAGGTTCACTTAAAATATCTAGAACAACACAATAAGGCTGAGAAAATTGGACAGTCAAAGGAACTTGTAGCAGACCCGGTAGCATGCAGCGCTGGCCTACGAAAAGGTGGCCTTGTGCCAGACACTACTCATGACTACCGAATTCTCTAGCAAAGGAAAAATAATAAATGTGTGATCTTTAGTGAGGAAAAAAGGGTCATTCAACACATGCATTAAAAATAGTAAAATATAGATAGCCAGGAGGAAACGACGAAAACGAATCTGGTGGAAAACAAACCATAAAACTTTATTTTAATAACAAATATTTTGTCTCAAACAGTGGAGACTATGAGAAAAAGTAAAACCAGTTCTTAGCCAGTAGGCAAATTGTATAATGTAGAGACGAGTAGTCAGTAATAGAATGTTAATGTTCCGCGCCAAAACGAAAATCAAAATGGCTAAGGCGGGAAAAGTTTCTTCAGAAGGGAAGTTCTGGAATATAGTCTTCTTATACAAAAGGTACATGCATACACAACAAGGAAAATACTCACTGCGAGGTTTTATAATGTGTGTGTAATGTTATATTTTTTTTAAACTGGTTCGTTAGAGTTCAAAAGATGTATGTGAAGTTCATCAATCGGACGTGTCGAAAAACTCTACGTTCCCTAATAGTGAACGGAGGAAAGTTCGAACAAGTTGTTCGCAGAAGGACGATGAATTAGTCTTTTTTTAAGTGTGATGACGACAGTGTTGTTGACTCTACATTCTCTGGTAGAAAATGGAGGAAGGTTCAAACAAGTTGCTCGAAGAAAGTTGCAATCACATGAAAAGATTCGGCATAATGAACCAAGGAGTCACT
Organism: Acanthosepion pharaonis; assembly: GCA_903632075.3. Classification (NCBI taxonomy): domain Eukaryota; kingdom Metazoa; phylum Mollusca; class Cephalopoda; order Sepiida; family Sepiidae; genus Acanthosepion; species Acanthosepion pharaonis. The sequence continues at coordinate 3,427,229 of CAHIKZ030005388.1, read as the reverse complement.
AGGAAGTTTTTGGTTAGTTAAGATATTCCGGCCCGCGTATGGGTAAGGGGCAGAAATAAATGAGTCGACCTTCATGTTCTGGAACCAGGCATCAACTGACTTGAAAAACCACGTTCGTCAGTGACGTCAGAGAATGCGCGGGAAAACTTCAAATTCCGTTCTAGCTGGAATCAGCAGCAGCCAGACCTCACGTCGGCAACAGACAGGCTGGCTTACTACTATGTCTAGCCGAAGTGAAAGGAAGTGGTGCAATCCGTGTACGCACGTAAAAATAGGCGGAATTCCTGTGCGATTCCACAACCTGATGAAGGCAACATGGGGAGAGTGGGAACAGTGAGTAACCTAACTAAGGATCTTGGATGGCAGAACAGGGCGTGAGAAGTATAAAAATAAGAGAAACTTGCTCATAGGTACAAAGGATAGGAAATTGTGGAGAGACATAACTCCCACGTCCTGAAAGGACACGTCATATAGAAAAGTTTTAATTTTTTATTTATATTATTTGTAGTATGATTTCTTCTCTAGTATTGACTTTAAGTATTTACCTTTTCTTATTTTTCTTTCCTTATCATTGCTGCATCCGACATAATTGTTACTAATTTGTGATTCTGATTTTTTAATGTCAGTCTTAAAAAGCTTGTAATTTGTTCTTGATTTTCATGAGCAATTCGGCAATATTCCTTCTAACCTAATATTGCAAAAAGAGTTCGAGAATCATATTTTTTCTCTCAAATGATTCGTCGTATTTCACCCCCTAAACGATTACTATTTATTTTCTTAGTATACTTTAAAGAATTGAGGGGAGTGTATTTCCCGAAGTCGCCGAGAATTCATTTTACACCATAAGGTTCCAAAAGCGCTGTGGATGAGTTAAAAATGGTTATTCGTCAAATTTAATTTTGTTAACAAAGATAACAGACACATCGAATGAATTATACAAAAATGCCAAGAAAAAATAAAACAAAGTTGAAGGATATTGAAAAACTTATGATTGTTTATGTTTGCGATATTACTGAAAATGAAATATGGCGTCTAATATATCTGTAGGTAAAAGAACATAGTTATAAATTTGTAAAATTTAATCTAACCACACATGTTTGAGCCAATTTATACCCACCTTCCCCCCAGCCTAAATAAAGAATGGAATAAAAAAATGCTGGTACTTCTTATAGTTATTTTTTTCACGTCTATATAATTTCATTGATACATTCTAAAGACAGAGTTTCTAATGAACAAGTCAGGATGCATGAGGACTTCCTATTTACGTAGACACCCATTTAAAACATATCTATCTATCTATCTATCTATCTATCTATCTATCTATCTATCTATCTATCTATCTATGTCTGTACATTATCTATCTATCTATCTATCTATCTATCTATCTATCTATCTATCTATTCTGTTAATCGGTCTCTCTCTTCAGAATAACCACCGTCTCTCTCTCTCTCTCTCTCTCTCTCTCTCTCTCTCTCATTTAATCCCGAGCGAACAGGAATGATATGAAACAAAAAGTGATTCTATTTTATGTTTTTTCCTCTGGGGCATATCTGCATACCTTTATTCTTGAAATATGCGTACACCTACACCATCTTTGACATTGTAACGTATATTGGTAACATTCTTTATATATTTCTGATCTATGTAATCTATATATCACTGTATGAGAGAACGTGATATATAAATTTCTATATATCAGAAAACTGCCGTGTAATAAAATGAAAAAATAGAAAAACTATTATGTAACGCGTTAAAAGGAGTCCATCAGACTAAAATGATGTTATTCTTGGCATTATATATATATATATTGGAAAATATAAAGATGGGGAAATTGTTTCTAATTATGCAGCGAATGGAAGCACTCAAGATATAGGGTCGCTAAGTTATAAATTACTTTTTTCTTGTTTCTGAGGTCCAACGTGTCTAACCACAAACGCTTAGCTGATTTCATTTAGTTTCCCAAAGATTTTGTTTTTATCACAGTTGTTTCTAAATATGCTACCCTGCGATAACAGTGAAGGTGAAATACTGTTCGAAATCGGACTCATAATGATCTAATGTTCAGGATGTCGATTGTAAATACACTAATAAAAATGATCTCAAGTTTTTATTGTCACAATAACAACAAAATAAAATGCGGAATTTTTGTTTTTTTTGTTTTGCTACGGTATATCAACCTCTACGGATTATTTAATGCCGACAATTTTTCGATATTTCTTTCAAAAAAGCATTGCTAGTAATAAAGTATTTCTGCTAAAACAAAATGTATTTCTGATATTAAAAGCTATTTTTACACTTTTATGGAGTTTTAATCCCAGTTTAGGGATTAACTATTCACCCATAGCTGGGACCCTAACAGGTGCTACCACACCGGGTCAGGATGGACCTGGGAACACCAGCAATTAAGAGGTGGTTCCACGTTCCTCAAAGTCTCCTGATCAGAGGCCTTTCTGTTGGACGTAGTTTATCGTCTTACCCAGGATGCGGATGTAGTTTATCGTCATACCCAGGACGGAAAATGCGGAATTATCGGATTCCATTTAAGTGCACGTAGAATTTGTAGCTTTCAATATTCCCATGATTAGGAGAAATACATTGTAAATACTTTTAAACTACCCCTAATAAGCTAATTATTTCATATTTAATGCGAAACGGAAGGTTCATCAAATTCATAAGGAGAATGAATGATATGAATAAACTTCAAAATTCAGACAGGTTATTTTATCTACCAACTCTATCACAACTACAGCTAAAATGAAACTTATCTAAACTTGATATAAAATTTGTCATAACTATTTCTAAAAGAATAAATGCCTTAATTAATACGAAAGAAAATAATAACCGTCTAAAACCTGAAGCAGAATGTACATTATATACTGGAATAAAAATCACCAAAATATTTAGGTGAAATTTAAACAATTATCTGAAATCTTTTCCAAAACAACACATTCATCGCATCAGTCGTGCAACGCAACAAATCCGACCATAATTTCAAATTGAACATGATGTTTTAATTAAAAGAGAAAGTAATTTCCTAATAAAAACATATATTGAAAGTGCACTGATTTCTGAGTACGTCGATGTTCTTATAAAATTTCACCTTTTTTAACAAATCTTCTGTTGTCGCAGTGTGGGGTGTTTTACAACAACAACAATAAAAAAACGAAAACAGAACTAAATGAAATCGGCTGAGCGTTTGCGTCTAAACACGTCGGGCGCCAGTAAAAAATCAAAATTAACGTCTGTCTCTACATTTCCAGTGTTGTCTCTCGATGCAGAATCATAACCAACGTTTTCGTTTATAGGTTTGCAGTCCTCATATATATATATATATATATATATATATATATATATATATATATATATATATATATATATATATATATATATAAACCTACCTAAGTTTCACCCTAAACGGATCGTCAGGGAAATGCCGACCAAAAAGTTAAAAATGGAACAGAATATATAGCTTAAAACAAAAACAACTATGACCACGTGACAAAAAAAAAGAAAAGAAAAAGAAAAGAAAAGAAACAAAAAACTACTAAAAACTCAACACGGCGGGGGTGGGGGTTAGGGGTTACGTTCTTTATGCAACAATGAAATGAAGAAAACAGAAGAAAACAACAAAGAGGGGAAATAAAGTGTATTGAGCACTTTACGTAGTTGCTTTTATTTGTTTTGGAGGTTTTTTGGACTCTGAGCTTTAACTCTGGACAATTGTTTTCGCCTCAATTTCACGTTCTTATTTTTTTATCCCTCATTTTTCCTTGGGTACTAGTTTGTCTACTACACGCCTACATACCCAAGGTTTTTCCAAGCGAATACCACCATTTATATATATTTATATATATATATATATGATTCCATCACTAAGAACATTCTTTGAGGAAAGCTTTTTACGAAAGTGAAGACATTGAAAATGAAAGACTTTACATAATTTTTCTTCTCCCTATTTTGGCATTCTTTTACCCAGTATTACAATATATATTGAAAGACAAATAATTTACATTTCGCTTGCAGTTACCTGTTTCATTTAAATAAAATCGAAGACATTTTATAAAAAAAGAGTTTGGTGTAAAATAATCGTTACAGACATTGTTTAGACAAACATAAGTTTATTATTTTGTGCTGTAGAGAAGTCATTTCTTATTTATTCAGTTTTATCGCAGCGCATTTCAATTGCTTTCCTGATATTTTATTATATTGCATATAAATCACGAGAGTGTATTTACAATTGTTGAGCTATGTTTTTGGATAAACATTGTACGGGCAATTCGTCTGGAATTGAAGCAAGTGAACTAATATTTTGACAAAGAAGATCATTGATTTCCCTTGAGAAGAAACAAGAAATATTAAATACACGCATGCGCGCGCAGGTTTTTCCTATTTCTCTCGCAAATTCTCCTTTCTATCTTCATTCTCTCTACATCTCTATCGCGTACACACACATACTGGAGTAGATTTATACGCAGACAACTAATAAATACACAATGCAAATTTAATGTAGGTATTGTAAATATAAATACAGATAAATAAAATACTAACTAGTTTTCGATGAAAATGTTTCGGTTTTGGGTTGGCAATAGTCAGGACAGAAGTAATGGTCGAAATGTGTTCAGATTTCGACAGAAGTAGTTTGTTTTCCTCGTCTTCGATTGTTTTATTTATTTTAATATCTTTGAAAAAAGCAGAAATCAAATTCTTCGAATTGATCAAGTAAAGACGGTTATCCCTGCGCATGTTACTTGGAAATAGGTAACCAGAATTTCTTTTACTAGTGTTCAAACAATACAAGGCTCCACAACCACTGAAGGTCAAAGGCTACTGAATGGTCCGTGTGATATGAATGTAAGAATAAAAACGATGAAGTGAATTTACAAGGATATATAGGTTAAATAACATCTCACCCTAAACTTGAACGGGTTAAGATTGTAGTATTATGTGAAACATCCATGCAAGAGTCTGTCCCACAAATTAGCGGTTCTTGTGGAGAAGTTTTCGGAGAGGAAGGTTCTTTTTTATCAAATAAATACGAAGGAAATGAGAATGATTCAACCATGTGGACCTAACAAGGAGGGTTTTGGTACTAAAGGTCTGAACTCGTGGCACTAAAGAAGGTATTTCGTCTGAACATTTGCTATGGAAATAGCGATAGGTATGCACAGTTACGACTATGGTAAAGGAGCTGCTGGGTAGAAAATGCCAGCGCCCAAAAGGCGGTGTAAATGATCTTGAGATCCTTGAAAGCAGGAACGTAGAGATTGAGGAGCTGCAGCTCTACTCTTGCAAAGATAAAGCATAGCAAAAAAAAAGCCTGATAAGGTATCTTTTAGATCAGTACAAAGAGCCGACCGTGTTTCCAGCATCTTTATCGATATATAATATATATGTGTTCAACTTGAGGTCTGGAGGTGAACTTGGGCCCCAATGGACGTACAAAAAGAAGCCTAAAATGAAATGAAGAATCCAGCATAGTGCGCCGACGATCTATTTTATAGATTTGATTGAAAAATATATGTACGCCAGGAAACTGAGAAGAAAAATTTTAACAAAACATACAAGACCAAATAATATAATGTTACGCGGCATGTGCCAAATTTTAATATTCAACTCTTCCAGATATATAAATCTCATTAGCAAATACCGTCCAATTTAACATGCGATGTTCGTGACACTAGGCACCAAAGAATACGACTTGGAGATTGTCAACGCCTTAAAAGTTGCCAGTTCTTTGTGTGTCATGAAAGCACTAGAGATTTTGGAATGGTCATATAAATCGTTGACTGGTGAGGGAAACATTCTAAGTACCGCCGAATTTGGTCCGTCTGGCCGACAACATTATCAACCATGACAGCAACAAAGAAGTTAAAACCTGTCATCGAGCAGCTCAACGTGGCGGTGAGTATTGTTAGACGTGTATAACTGGAGACCATCAAGAACAAGTTTTATGTGATAAAGGAAAGACATTTGCTATTCTTCAAAACACAGGAGGACGTGTGATCCACTGAAAACATTTGTTGAAGATGTTCAAACACCTCCCAGCAGCCAGGTATGGTTATTATTATTTTCCGATCAGAACTTCATTCAGATGCACAAAATTCAACACTGGAAATATTATTTTGCAACTGTACTGATCCATCGAATGTGCCAACAGTTAGGTATATCAAGTTCCATCGTCTGTGCTTGTCATTGAGGTCATTATTAACGAGGACCGTCTGTTGTCCAACTTCTTATTGCAGGGTGTCATAGTAAAGTCCACAATCGAATTTGAAATGTTAAACATGTTCGTCAAACCCTAGAACGATGTGTTTGCTTAGGAGAGCCCGGGCGTGTAACTGATAGACCTTGCTTCCTCCCAGAATAGCAAACGTGGGCCAGAAGTTTCTGGAAGGGAAATGTAGCCTTGAAGTTCTAATTTAATCTTTTGAACTCATGTGGAACTCGTACACATGTTCCATTGCTAAAGATGCTGGAAAAATGGTCGCCTCATTCTATCACTTTTGAAATTACCTGACACCTGCCATGCTCCATCTGTACAAGAATCAGTTGAGACTAAGAATAAAGTTTTACAGCCCAACCTTCAATTTCAAGCCTCGCCAATATTCAAGCTCGTTTATACAGCCTTGTAGTGGAAAGATATTCTACACTCTACAGCTTACCAAGTCCACGGATTCGAAGCACCCACATTTCTTCCGTATTCCAGTTGTAAGGAAGACGTTCTACTCAGACTTTCAAGTCAAGTGTCAATCACTATTTATTCTTCTCATTTTCAATATTGAATTCTTTCTACATCCTCTTACATTCATATAACCCACCTCACTAAGTAAACCTCTACCATGAGTGGCTCTTGAGACTCGTATTAGGTAAACATTAGTAAAGATAAAAAATACTGCGACGAGTGTGTCTTATAAATTTAGATCAGACAGTGGTCCTATGTTACCAAAGATTCTTTGACGAGGGCCATTTGAAATCAATCAATCAAGGTCAAGGCAGTGTGCACCACAGTCATTAGCTGCGTAACTATGTGATTCTTTCATTAGTTGCATAGTATGTGCTTCGCCAGGGTTTTGAATTCAGAGTTGTTCTTCTCCTAGACTAGTTGACAACCAAGACTGAAGAGATCAATTAGCTCTACTATTTACACTTTGTTGGAGGTTTCGAATGCAGACTTTTCCTTCTCCTAGACTAGTTGCCAACCAAGGCTGAAGAGTTCAATTAGCTCTACTATTCACCCTTTGTTGGAGGTTTTGAATTCAGAGTTGTCGTTCTCGAGTTGTAACCAAGGTCGAAGAGGTCAGTTAGCTCTACTAATTACCTGTTGGCTTTCACGATTTTGTAAAAAGCCCATAGAGAGTGGGAGAAAATGGATTTATACTTTCCACAAGGGTATTTTCGGTTATTCATTACTCCGCTTTGCCTTCAGGGAGTCACACGATTCCGAGGTCACATAAAGGCAGTCGTCGAGACAGAGTGATTTTTATTCAAAATGCGTGCAATTAAAAAATACGTCTTGATTTTTTTTCTATTGAATAGCATTGTTCTTTGTATTGTAATTTGTTGTCAATTAGCTGTCGCAACATGTCTTGGATATTCCTACAAACTGCTGTGCTTTTAAATCATTTCACTGTTAGGAATACAAAAACAGGTTGGGCAATGTCAAACAATGGACAAGTATGACTATATCAAAATTTCTGATGGCTTCCGTTGATAGATTGTTTGGGAGAAAAATCGGTATAGCTTCAGCATTCGGTTTCCCCTACGAATACAAAAAAAGGATGATTATATATATATATATATATATATATATATATATATATATATATATATATATATATATATATATATATATATATATATATATATATATATATATATATATATATATATATATATATATATATATATATATATATATATATATATATATATATATATATATAAACACTTTTGAGGTGTTGTAATGGTTAGCAAGCGTGTCTTACTAGAACAATTACGACTAAGTAGTGAGTTCGATCCTTACTGGGTGCCCCATACTTTCAACTTTGTGCCATATCTGAGCTACGTTTGGAAAATCACTATATATATATATAAAAAGTTACAGTCTTTTATTCTTGGTTTGTTTGTTCATCCGCAAATCGCAAGTTTTGATTGGTTGACAGAAGGGAAGAGGAAAGAAAGTATATGTAGATTGACTGTTGCTTTTAATATCTACTCACTGTTAAATGTGCTACTAGATATGTATATGAGGTACGTGTAGGTAGATTAACTGTTGTATTTAATATACAACTAAAATGTATTTAATAAAATAAGTAAAATGTGATCTTCTTTGAATTCAAAAATCTCAAATGACTGTTAAATGACCTACAGGATATCAAAAGCGAGTGTCAACCCCATCTTTTTTAAAAGAATCTTTCCAACCTAAAGTTTAGTTAGATAAAGCGATAAAGAAAATGGAAACGAGAGGAGAAAGAAAACAACGTTTGGAACGTGAACGGCAGTTCTAGGCGAAGGGAAGAGGAAAGCAAAGAACAGCGTACAACAAAAGCTAATGAGCGGACACATAAGCGAAGGAAGAGTTTTCAGAAGAGCAGCGGTCACAAAGATTGTCTCAAGACAGGGAAAGCTATGCTAAACGAAGGGTAGAGGAAACCGAAGAACATCGGTCACAACGATTATCACGAGAGAAGGAACGTTCTGTAAATAGGCGGACGAATGTATCACCCACGACCTGAAATTCTCAATGATTAGTAGAAAGAAATCACTACGCAGTAGGGACAATGATTGAAACAGCACCATCGTACATTTCAAGAACATAACCTGCTCAAGTACATGTATCAGGTTATATTCGACATCCCAGCAGCAATCAATGTGGTACCGACTTATCATCCACGCAGGCAAGGTCAAGGATTCAAAACTATTTGTCAAACACGGAGGAAAAGGCTGATATTGACAAACGTTTATTTAATGAAAACCGATGTCAGGAGAGATTTTAGACGACGGTCGAGATTACAGTTAATAAAGAAACCACGAGACTTTTTAACTAGTTTTGGAAGTAAGATTAGGACTAAAATGTGAGATCTCTAAGGGAGTATTTTGCAAAAACCAATGTTAGTATTGCTTTAGGGAAGCTGATTTATTTCGTTAATATTAACTGACTGCATGAATTTTAGACATACATAATATCATCATATTACGTTCCACGATGACTTAACGGGTTCGTTGTACAAAAAATGACAGATGCGTCCATTTCAGGGTTTTTTTTATATATATATATCTATTTTAATACTTTTTTTCATACGCAACGTTCATTCAATTTGACAGGATATATATGAAAAATGTTTTTTACATATTTTATTGTAAAACTTTTTTGACGAGGACCCGACAGAAAGTCTATACTGAATCGTGTCGTACGTTCACAACAAGTAACATTCATACACTCCAAGATATATATATATAATTTTTACATACGGATAAAAACAACATGCTCGCTACTTTTTTCGAGGCTTTCGAAACAAAAATGCATCTTTCTAGTGAGTAAGTTGTTTGTGTCCGTATGTAAAAATTATAAATAATTATTGCTCTACACTTGGTAGTGACCACTCTTTTGAATTAACGCTGAGGGGTAGAATTTATATTATTTTCTTTCTCATCACATTCAGATTTATATATATGTGTGTGTCGGGATTATCTCACCGACGATTGAGGGGGTGGCGAAAGAAAAGACGGTTTCAAGGCTTTCAACGAAAAGTCTGACGTTGCTTACAAGCAAAGTCTTCCTTGTAACAGTAACAAAAGTCAAATGACTAGTAACACTCGGTACTCTCCTCTGCGTAACAATTGGTCTCTACCAAGGACCTGTAGAGAAAAAAAAACTCAATTTGCGACTGAAAGTAACACCTTTAAAACTCTCAAGGTCTCGTTCAACGTGATTCAAGGTCTCGTTCAACGTCATACGACGAGACCAGTACGTCTATAAAAATCGTCAATCCTTTGGCCCTGGTTCGGCCCGGGAGAAAAATTACTATTTTAGACGACGACACTGCCGCCAGAGCACATACTTCACCCTCCCGACCTATCCTCGGTGAGTACAATACATTGTTCTTTTTCTTAGTTATATATATATATATATATATATATATATATATATATATATATATATATATATATATATATATATGTGTGTGTGTGTGTCTGTACCCGGGTATGTCGCTAGTGGGAGAGCAAATGCTAAACGACTGGTCGTATGCGGGAAAAACTGATGCACTGGTAGAACTCGTTACGTAAGTGGAAAATCCGAAACATGATATATATGCACCAGATAACTACTTAGACAAAGTCAAAAATTAGGCCTAGTTAACCTAACATCCTTTAGAGGTGTTAAGATCTTTATACCACTGAGTATAAGTTTTGCCGGAGTCACCTGCTCATCCACCATTTTTTTACCAATCAGTCTGTTAGATTGATTTTATTTTGAACCAATCAAATGTTATTGTATTTAGTTGCTCCTTGTACTTTGGAATACGGATTGCCGGCTTCATATTCCCGAGTGAATAGTAAGGTCACCATCCGGTATCATCATACGATATGAGTAATATTGCTGCTGGGTCACAATTTTTAATGATTCTGCAGCATGACAATTAACGTCAACCCAACCATTTTCACCACTGCGCTTACGGAAAATAATATCACGATGCACACTTGTGGCCTCATTCTCTATAGAAATATATTGTTTAACGACTGCCAGTTGCCCTCCTATTAACAAATTATAGCGACAGCCGTTGTATTTCATAACGTTGCGTATTTTGCATTTGAAGCTGCTCTAAAGTGAAGATAAAGATGACAGCATAGTGATTGTGCTGACTGAGCAAGCGGGTAAGCATTTGCACAATTGGAGCATTGAATGTATCATTTAAATTCAACCGATAATTTACTTGTGCATCGGTATCGTACATATAAATCTGTGCAAATCATGCATTTACCGCGTTCTGATATCCAATGTCGTGATGTTAAATGATGAAAACTCCCTTGCACTCACCACTTGTAAACCCCTTGTCGTGTATTGGCGAGATTTCAAAGTTGGCCCCGATTAACGTAAAAGCAAATGTATTGTTGTATGCGCGAATGTATCGTCGAAAGTGTTATTGTTTCGTCGGTGTTTTTTGTCAGAAGTTCCATGCATTCAGTTGGAGTCGATTGAATTGGCAGAAGATTGATTTTTCTTTCTTTGAAACATAAATGAAAATTTGGATTGCGACGGAAAGACTGTGTAACTCGTTTCTCTAAAAAAACATATGCATTGCAATGACAACATCACACGTCCATTTGTCCAAGTAGGTGTCGCTGCGTTCTATTTGGCGGAAGCAATGCTATTATCCGTGCTGCTCTTCGATGTTGATTTCGTATACGAAATTGATTTTGGTTCTACACTGGCGCACGGTTGGCTTGTTGTGCAACTCGAAAATTGTCCTGGCATCGGTTTTCATTAAATAAACCTCTTACAATATCAGCATTTTCCTCCGTGTTTGTCAAATAGTTTTGAATCCTTGACCTTGTTTGCGTGGATGATAGGTCAGTACCACATTGATTGCTGCTAGTATGTCGAATACCACCTGACACACGTACTTGAGAAGGTTATGTTCTTGAAATGTACGATGGTGCTGTTTCAATCATTGTCCCTACTGCGTAGTGATTTCTTTCTACTAATTATTGAGAATTTCAGGTCGTGGGTGATGCATTCGTCCGCCTATTTACAGAACGTTCCTTCTCTCGTGATAATCGTTGTGACCGATGTTCTTTGGTTTCATCTTCCCTATGAAACGATATTTGGGCTTAGTAAAAGGTAGCATAGAGTAAGTCATAAATGCAAGAGAGCTGAGACCTGGATGATGTGATGGTCTGTAGATATATATATATATATATATATATATATATATATATATACGCACAGAAATCTAATTGTCATGCATTATACAGATTCATTAAATGACTGAGTAACCTCACCTCTATCACTTCTCAGAACGCCTTCATATACATACATACATATATATATAATTATTTATTTAAAAATTATAACATAAATATGTTATAAAATCACTACAAAAATAGCCATTTTGTTTCAACACCCTGGGTGTCTTATCAAGTGATGATGTTGAATATAAAATAAATGATTTTAAAAGTTTCAAATTAATTAACGATCCTTTGCTAGGGGAAAACATTGTTACAAAAGCTAGAATGACCAATCAAAACCCAAGTATAGGAAGATTCAAAAGCTTGACAACGAAATCATGTTATAATAGCTATTCAGATCTTTAAAATACGGGTAATATTAAAAAAAGAACTTATTCTAACCAATAATTATTAAATTATATGATAAATTTGATACTAAAATTAAAAACTGCCAATTTTAAAATCCAAATTTAATCACTATTAAGTTTAAAAACTATAAAATTATTGAGAAAAGAAAACTACATATGTTATTCAATTTATTTCTTCGTTGAAATTACGTTCGACAAGACGCTACAATATCCGGTCATTTCACAATACATGTATATATATTTTTTTATTCTAAAGTGTGTGAATGTTGTCCTAAACTCACGCGCAAAACAACAAAAACACAATCAGATTATAATTCATAAGCACCCAGACATATTTAGATATATATACACACACAAAAAAGCGACGAGACAGGAACATCTCCACAGCCCTTTATGAAAAAAGGAAACGTGGAAACCAACACCTACACACACACACAATTAAAAGTGAATGCACTCTCCATACACATAGACACCAATAAATACATGTACACACATCCACAGATATTGACCTTGACAATCAGATACCACAACCAATAAATATTTAAGACTGAAAGTGTCATTAAATAAATGCTAACCACTTATTAAACTATAACTTAAGCGAGCAAATATACAAAGATAAAAATGGTTAAAAATAATATTTAATATATTAAAACGAAAATTCCAAAACCACAAATATCAATAAAAATATATTTTAATCATATAAGTTGATAATAGTTTCATTATATATTAGGCGAAGGAAACAGGATAAAGAAAGCCTACAGAAATAAATGTACTGTCATACGTATATACATATATACACATATATACACGCGGCAGCAAACACAAACTAACACACATATACATATATAAATACATACATACATATACATATATATACACACACAGAAATACATACATATAAATATATAAACATAAACATATACACACATATACATATCTATGATAACAAGTACACATACATATATATAAACATATATACACACACATATACACACTTTTATGCACACATACTCACATATATAAACACATATATACACGCACCAATACACATATGAACATATACATACACATAGACTAACTACTGTGGCAGTAATGACATACCAAAGTTTCCATACCTACACATATACACAAACAATCTCATATATAATAGGAGTCAACACACACATATACATCCACAAACATACATATATATACACATACATACATATCCACATATAAACATATACATAAATATACCTATCAATAACAACAAGTACCAATATATACGTACATACATATAAATACAACGACATTCAACCAAATACATATATAAACGCACATACATATACATACATAAACATACATCCAAATACATGCACACACCAATATACATATACCCTAACATACATATATAAACACATTCATACAAACAGAAATATACGTAAATATAAATTTATATACACAATAAAATAGGACACATACATATATACATATCTATACACACACATGCACACACATATATATATATATACACACACACACACATATATATATATATATATATATATATATATATATATATATATACAGTGGCAAAAAGCGAAATTAGGGGCACCCAGTGAGGAACGAACTCACTACTCAGTCGCAATTGATCTAGCGAGCCAAGCTTGCCAACCATTACACTGCCTCGAGGGTGTTTATATATATATATATATATATATATATATATATATATATATATATATATATATATATATATATATATATATATATATATATATATATATATATATATATATATATGCACACACATATACATCAACATTTTTTAACCTCTTCTTTCTTACCTTCCTCACCTCCCCACCTTATATATATATATATACGCATATATATACACGTACACACACATATATATATATATATATATATATATATATATATATATATATATAAAAAAAAAAAAAAAACATCATATAAATACACTTATATACAAACCTACACATTTCGCAGTGCAAACACACAAACCTACACACAAATATATATATATACATATACACCAACACGAATAACACTATGTAGGTAAACAATACACATTCATATCGTCAGGATGACCATAAGGCAATAAAAGTACTAATCTATTAAAACACCAATTATATACTTGATATATATATATATATATATATATATATATATATATATATATATATATATATATATATATATATTATTTTCTATTTATTAATCCTACAGATTTTTATAACTTTAAACGTTATTTTTAGTGGATACTCATATTTGAGTAGACGCCCCATTGATTCATTAAAGAATATAGTTTTTTACTTTCGTCCACCAGACTAACGCTGGTTTGAATCTTGCTGGAGAGGACAATTTTTCTTTAATAAGTTTTCTCGAATATTCAGTCCAGTCGACGAAAAT